>PVJX010034925.1:0-18585 GCA_004027295.1 Dolichotis patagonum | reverse complement strand
CACATATATCACTATGATATGAACTTTTCAGTTTCTCTGGGAAAATACCCAGGAGGGGAATAGCTGGGTTGAATGGAGCTTCCACTCCTAGACTTCTGAGAATTCTCCATAATGATTTCCCTAGTGGTTGCACCAGTCTACACTCCCACCAAGAGTGGAGCAGTGTTCCTTTTTCCCCACATCCTCACCAACATTTGTTATCAATTGATTCCTTCATGGCATGTATTCTTTCCAGTGTGAGATGATATCTTAATGTTGTTTTAATTTGGATTTCTCAAATGACCAGTGATGGTAAACATTTCTTCATGTATTTGTTTTCCACTAGTATATCTTCATCTGAGAACTGTGTGTTCATCTCAGCTGCCCATTTTTGGAGAGGGTCTTTGAATTTGGGGGGGTGTTGATGTTTTTCAGTTCTTTATATGTTCTTGATATAAGTCCTTTGTCTGAGGGGTTGCTGGTTAAAATTGTTTCCCACTCTGTGGGTTTTATTTTCACTTTGATGGTGATTTATTTGAAGTGCAGAAACTTTTCAGTAATATGAGATCCCAGTTGTTGACTCTCTAAAGGGTTTCCCGTGCATTTTGTGTTTTGTTCTTGAATTCTCTCCCTACTCCTATGTCTCCAAGATTTCTACTTACCTTATCTTCTAGTAGATTTAGTGTTTCTGTTTTAATGTTTAGGTCTTTGATTCATTTAGACTTTAGTTTGTGCATGGTGATAGGCATTTATCTAGTTTCAGTCTTCTGCATGTGGAAAGCCAATTATTCCGACACCCTTTATTAAAGAGGCTATCTTTCCTCCAGTGAACATGTTTAGACCCTTTGTCAAATATCAGGTGGCTGAGTGTCTTTGTACCTATATTTGTATCTTCTAATCTGTTCAATTGATCCTCAGGTCTATTTCTTTGCTAGTACCGTGTTGATTTTTTCACAGTGGCTTTGTAGTACAGTTTCAAGTCAGGAATTGAGATGCCTCCTGCCTTGCTTTTATTGCCCAGAATTGCCTTTGCTATTCTAGGTTTCATCTGGTTCCAAATAAATTTTAGGAGTTTTTTCTCTATATCTGTGATTTATGTCAATGTTATTTTGATTGGGATAGCATTAAATCTGTATAACAGTTTTGGGAGTATGGCCATTTTCACATTGTTGGTTCTTCCTATCCAAGAGAATGGAACATCTTTCCATTTTCTAATATCCTCTTCAATCTCCTTTTTTTTTAGCATAGTATAATTTTCAGTATATAGGTCTTTTAGATTTTTAGTTAGGTTGATTCCTAAGTACTTCATTTTTAGATGTTATTGTGAAGGGCGATATTTCCATAATTTCTCTCTTGATGAGGTTCTTGTTTGTGTACAGGAATGCTATTGATTTTTTGAGCATTGACTTTGTATCCCCCTACAGTGCTGAATTTGTTTATTAACCCTAGTAGTCTTTTAATGGAATTTTTTGGGTCTTCTATATAGAGCATCATGTCATCTGCAAATAGTGATAATTTAACTTCTTCCTTTCCTATCTTTATTCCTTTTATTTCCTTCTCTTGTCTGATTGCCCTGGCTAGTGTTTTCAGAACTATATTGAATAGGAGTGGTGATAGTGGACATCCTTTGTCTTGTTCCTGATTTTAAAGTGAAAGCATTCAGTTTTTGTCCATTTAGTATAATATTGGCTGTTGGTTTGTCATTGGCTGTTGTTTGTTATAAGGTTGAGGTAGACACCATGTATTCTGAGTTTCTGAAGGTTTTTTTTTTATTATGAACAAGTGTTGGACCTTATCAAAAGCTTTTTCTGCATCTATTGAAATGACCATGTGGTTTTTGTTTTTGGCTCTGTTGATGTGGTGTATTGCATATATTTATTTGCATATGATAAACCATCCCTGCATTCCTGGAATGAACCACACTGGGTCATGATGTATAATCTTCTTGATGATTTGCTGCATTCTATTTGCTAATATTTTATTGAGAATATTTGCATCTATGTTCATCAGTGAGATTGGCCTATAGTTCTTCTTTTTGGTTGAGTCTTTGTCTGGTTTTGGTATCAGAGTAATACTTGCCTCCAGGAATGATTTAGGGAGCATTGCTTCCATTTCAATTTCATTGAAGAATTTAAGGAGTATTGGCATCAAATCTTCTCTAAATTTCTTATAGAATTCAGCTGTGAATCTATCAGGACCTGGGATTTTCTTTGTTGGTAAGATTTTTATTACATTTTCAATTTTAATAGCTTATCTTGGGTTATTCAAAATTGCTATATCTTCTTGGTTGAGATTTGATTGTTCAAAAGTTTCTAGAAATCTCTCCATTTCCTCTGTGTTTTCTTCTCTATATGAGTAGAGATTTTCAAAGGAGGCGTTTATGATGTTTTGAATTTCCATGGGATTTCGAGTAATTTCTCCCTTTTCGGTCCTTATTGCATGAAGTTGGCTTTTTTCTTTCTTTTTCTTTATAAGGTTACCTAGAGTTTTGTCAATTTTGTTTGTTCTCTCAAAAAACCAGCTTTTTGATTCATTAATTCTTTGTTTTGTTTTTTTAGTTTCAATTGCATTGATTTCTGCTTTAACCTTTACAATTTCCTCTCTTCTATGAGCTTTAAATTTAACTTGCTCTTCTTTTTTAGAAGCTTGAGATGCAGCATTACATTGTTTATTTGAGGTCGTTCTGTTTTCTGATATAACAGTTTATTGCTTTATATTTCCCTCTTAAGATCACTTTCATTGCATTCCACAGATTACAATAAGTTGTTTCCGAAATTTCATTGAATTGTAGGTATTGCTTTATTTCTTCTTTAATTTCATCTGTAGCCTACTGGTTGTTCAAAAGGTTGTAGTTTAATTTCCATGCATTTATGCCAGTTTTGAAGTTTCTTTTGCCATTAATTTACAATTTCAGTGCACTATGGTCAGAGAGTGTGCATGGGACAATCTCAATACCTTTGCATTAACTTAAAAATGCTTTATGTGATAATATGTGGTCTATTTTGGAGAATGTCCAATGGGCAGCCGAGAAGAAGGTGTATTCTGATGTGGTTGGGTGGAACACTCTGTAAACATCATCTGAGAACAATTGCTCACAGGTATGATTCAGTTCTACTATTTCTTTGCTGATTTTTGCCTAGTTGATCTATCTCTTTGTGACAGTGGGGTGTTAAGGTCACCTGTAATAATTGTGTCCTTGTGAATTTGGTTTTTCATGTCCTTTAGTGTCTGTCTTATGTAGTTGGGCACTCCTGTGTTTGGTGCATATATATTTATAATTGTTAGTTCTTCCACTTGAATTTTTCCACTTATAAATATGTAGTGACCTTCTTTGCCTCTTTTATTCATTTTAGGTTTGAAGTTCACATTGCCTGCAAATAGAATAGTTACCCCTGCTTTTTTCTGGATTCCTGTTGCATGGAACACTGTTTTCCATCCTTTGACTTTTAACCTATGAGTTTCTTTTTGAGTCAGATGCGTTTCTTGTATACAGCATATTGTGGGATCCTGTTTCTTGATCCATTCTTTCAACCTGTTTCTTTTGATATGTGAATTGAGACCATTTACATTTATAAACATTACTGATATGTATTGGCTTGACTTTATAATGTTGTGTTACTGTTGTTAGTTTCCTGCCTTTCTACCTTGTTTACTTTCGTGTCCAGCCTAGTGATTTTTTTCTGTTGTTGCTCTGGAGATTGTGGTCATTTTTATCTCTATCTAGGATGTCCTTCAGCACTCTTTCTAAGGTTGCTTTGGTAGATATGAATTTCTTTAGTTGTTCTTTGTCATGGAAGTATATTGTTTCTCCATTAAATTTGAAAGAAAGTTTTTCTGGGTATGTCAGTCTGGGTTGAAAGTTGTTTTCTTTTAGGGCTTGAAATACTTCACTCCAAGCTTGTCTTAACGTGGAGGTTTTTGCTGAGAAGTCTTCTGTGATTCTAACAGGCTTTCCTTGATGGGTGAGTTGTGTCTTTTCTCCAAGAGCTTTTAGTATTCTGTTTTCATGCTGTATGTCTGAGATCTTAATAATTATTTTTGCATGTAGGTTTATGTTGGTTATGATTATATGCCATTCTATATGCCTCACTTATTTGTAGATCTGATTTTTCCCCCATGTTTGGAAAATTTTCTGCCATTATTTCTGTGAACAACTTAGCTATATCTTTGCATTGTCTCCTACCTCCTCACTAATGCCTATTACTCTAACATTGTTTCTCCTGGCATCATCTTGTAGCTGTGGGATTGTCCTTTAATGCTGTTTTGTTGTTTTTATAAGTTTTACCCTTTCAAGATCACCATCTGCAATCCTGTCCTCAAGGTCCAAAATTCTATCCTCAGCTTCATTTAAATGGCTTTATAGGCTTTCAATGCAATTTTTTGTTTCTTGCATATCTTTTTCTATTTGTTTCATAGATTCTGCTTGTTGTCTGCATTATTCATTCAAAGTTTCAATCAATTTCCCATGCTCCTGTAATTTCTTATCTATTTCTTCTCTAGCTATGTTGAGCAGCTCATTTACTAAGGTTATTACATTTGTCTTTACAGAAGACATTATTTCTAATTTGATTTCTTCCATACCCTCATGGATTTGTTTCTTTACTTCATTTGCTATCTTTTCAGAAATTTCTGGTGTCTGAATTTTGCGGTCCCCTATTTCATTACCACTTGCACTTGTTCCTGATGGACTAGATGTTCAGGATTCCACTTTGCCTTTTTGTTTATTCATTTTCACCTTTTGGGTGAATTTCTGGTCTTTCTATTCCAACAGACACAACTTTCTGCAATGTGTGTTTCAGGGTTTTACTTTGTGGTTGATGTTTGTCAAATTGCTGAGTACCACAATGAAGAAGGGATCCCGTCTCCTGAATTCCTCCTACAGTGCCACACTGACTGAAGCCTGATGAGGTCTTCTGTTTGGGTGAGGGGTTCCTGAACCTCTCATCAAGTCAGCATGGTAGTCCACTGTAGTCCAATGTTCCCTGTGGAATGGCACATCCAGCAGATGTGGTCCCAGTCAGCTCAGTCCTGTGTCAGGCTTCCTAGATGTTCCTGGAGAAGGTGAGGGCAGCAGCAGCAGTCCCAGGCACCTCAATCCCTCTGCCACTGGTCCGTACAATGTTCCCAGTCCCAAGCAGCCATGGCCAAGCTGCCAGTCTCCGTGAATTTCCCAGTCCCAAACAGACCAGGCCAAGATGCCAGTCTGCCAGAGGTTCCTTATGGGTGAAGTGCATTTCTACCAGACCCAAACAGCATAGGTGGAGCTGCTGGTCTCTGCCAAGTTCCCAGTCCCAAACATACCAGGCCAAGCTGCCGGACTCTGGGAGGTTCCTGGTCCCAAACAGTCAGGCCAAGCTTCCGGTCTCTGGGAGGTTCCCTGCAGGTGAAGTGCGGGCCTATGGGTCCCAAACAGTCACTCCAAGATTCAGATCTTCGCCAAGTTCCCAATTCCAAACAGACTAGACCAAGCTGCTGGTCTCCCGGAGGTTCCCTGCAGGTGAAAGGCAGGCCTACCGTAGTGTGAGATTTTTAATGCATAACTTCTCACATCATTTTGATTTTTAAACCATATACATTGATAATATAAATGTTTTGAGACAGGATCTAAATTGCCCTGTCTGGGTTAGAACTCACAATCCTCCTGGCTCAGTCTCACAGAGTGCTGGGATTACAGATGTGCATCACCACACACAATTCAGAATATGTTCTCTATAGAACTTTGCTGTTATGCATAATAAATAATTCTATTAAATAACTTTTAAAGTCAGTTTTCAAATGCTGGGGATTTAGTTCAGTGGCCTAAGGGCCTGTCTGGGAAGCGTGAGGTTGTGAGTTCGTTCCCTAGTACAGAAAATGTCAGTTTTCTAGATGTGTTATGATTTTTCAAAAAGCCCCCATAGCTGTCTAAATTGTTACCTTTAGTGACTATATATCCTCACATTGTATGAACTGTAACAAATCCATTATTAATTTGCATTTCTGTTATTTTTCTAATTTTCTTTCAAATGAATAATATTTTGATCAACAACCCTGCATGCAAATCCATATGCCTGTCTGATGTTTTCTCATGTGTCGAGTTAGTAAAATTTTCTCATGTAGTATCATTGTATTGATGAATTCTCTTCTAAAACACTTGTAGCAATGTACTTTTCTTCTCTCAACTGATGAAGGCTTGTTGTTTCACTGCTCCCTGGCCAAGATCGACAGCTGTCAGGATTCTTATATTGCAAATTTGTACTATTGCTGTTTACAATTAATCATTTTAATTGCTATTGAATCAGAAGTAGCAACACAGCATAGTGGTTAACAGCATAGGTGTTGGGGTCATGCAGATTTAGATGTAAATGCTGATTCCACTTCTTACCAGTCATATGAACTTGCATAGTTTAATGATCTTTCTTATTCTCTGTTTCTCAAGAGTGCAATCCCTCCTGGAGTGGATGGAGTGGTCACTATGCCAGTGATGTGTCCTTTCCAATTTGCAGTGGTTTTAATAATCGTAAATCAGAAATATACCTACTCTGTCAAAAATTCATAGGCTATGAGAAGCTCGATTTCAGATAGTCTCACTAGAGAATAAGTCCTTCCCATTCAGGCACTTGGAAGTTACTCAGACAATTCAACCATCATCCACGATGTGGTCATAGCTTACGGAGTCAGGGAGGAGGCTACTGAATCTGCAAAGATCCAAGAATATGAGTAGTGTTTGTGGAGCCTGTTCTTTCAGTGCAGTACAGAGTTGGTGAGATCTAAACATTCTCCAGCAGTTAGAAAAAAGCTTCAGTTTCAAGTCACATCTATGAAAATGAGATCTGAGAACTCAGGCTTCTAGAAAACTAATACCTTTTCTTTAGCAGCAGCATAGCTTAGATACTGTATAACCAGAGAGCTGTGTTGTAAATCCAAGGAACAAAGCCAGTTATCTTAAGCTTACCTTACCTTATTAATCTTAATGTTCAAATCAACTCTTTTAAAACATGCATACCAGGGTAGGAAACCAACAGCCTCTAGGGGACAAATAGACAATTTTATAAGAGTTCATTTGCATTCCACAATGTGCTTTTCAAAGCTCCAAAAGTGAAGTGTTTTTTCATCTTGTCTCCCTTTATCCAAAAGCTCCAATAGTCAAAAAGAAAAACAAAAGCAAAAGTCATCAAAATAGTTATAGAGAACTATTTTGTTTGCAATTCTCAAGGAGCTTACATTCCTACACATGTATGAACAGCAAAGGAACAAATTGTACTTTCCCTCTGTCATTTATTAAACTTAACCTCTAAGCTTAAAACATTTTATATTATTTTTATTAGACATTTGGATGCAAAACCACAAAATATAAAGCCTAGTCTTTATTTAATTTTTTTTTTGGTGGTGGTAGGGATGGAACTAGTGCCTTGTGCATGTTAAACTGTACCTCTACCAGTGGGCTACATCCTTAGCCCTAAAAAAGCCATTTTAAAAATCACTCTCACCTGTGTTATACCATTACAAGTTTACTTGTCAAACACCTAGCAGTCCCTTTAACCATGAAAGCATTCAGAAGGGAGATTTTAGGAAATAGGAGAAAGAAACAAGAGTACAAACTTAACAAGAGAGGTTTATTTTGGAAGAAACCTGAAGAACTACTTTGGCACTGCAGACCAGACCAGAAACTTGTATACAAGCTATCGTGTCTTTTGTAGTGTCATAGGATGGGGTAAGTTCAGTGAAAGGGGGTTGTGGTTACCTATGAAGAGCAAGGCTTAGATAGCACAAGTGATGATTGTCAAAGAGCAAGGATTGGGAAAGCACAGGGAGTAGTAATATTAATAGCAGGGTTGGTGTTCTGAATCCCCAGGTGCAACTGTGCTGGGAGAGGTGGTATATAGAGATCTTTGATTAGGATGGTGGCAGTTGGAATCCTTCAGGATGGAGAAAGTCTGTTGTATCAGTGGCAAGCACTAGACCAGAGTGTTTTCTTTCTTTTTCAATTTAATTTAATTTTGTTTTGCTTTCTTCTCTAGCTTCTTTAAACCTTTGATTTAGCCCTGTGAACAGACTTGAGCTTTTCTCATCCCACTTGGTGGAGAGGGCTATGTAGATCCTTAATATCCTTGGTTCTCTCAAAACCCACCTGCAGGATTTTGGGATCACATCCCCTGCCACCATTAGAACATCTATAAATTGATGTTATTTTTATACAAAATAGCATCCCTGCCTAAAGCCTACTTTATTTGGAACCATTGTTCTCCCACTTGAAAGAAAGAACAAAATCCAAAGGTATTACCCAGATTCTACTTTCTATCTCACTTTAGTTAGCCAGGTCCAAACAGCCAGAAGATCCATAGTGCCAATTATCCTGGAATGTGAGCTATCATTTTTAAATTCCATAGGCAACTTTTATATCAAACATCAAGTAACAGCTCAGCTGCTGTTTCCTACTATGCATGACTCCATTATCACCTAGGACCAAGATTTCTTTAGCCTCCAACCCTCTCCCTTTTTTTCCAAATCTCTCTGTACAGTTATTTTACTGAGTTGCAATGAGTGACCATTACCACTGCCACTATAGGGAGTCCCCAAAAGCATCTTCCTGTTCACAGATTCAGTGTAGGACTTGTGGGATTCAGGATGTAGCTTTCTTCATAGTTAAAGTTGACAAACTTATTTAATAATATTACACCAGTAGGTCATAAGGAAAACAGGCACAGGAGGAGTATAGAGGAATCCATGTGCAAGTTTCCTTATTCTCTTTCATTCCCACGAGTGCTCACATGGAGTGCTTCCTCCAGCAGGCAGCAAAAAATACATTAGAGACTCAGTGCCCAGCTCTTTATCAGTGTCTAATCACTTAGGTAGTCTCTTCTCTGAATGGGCTAATGGAAGGAAATCTTAGCATTTTCTCAAACAGTTCAAGCAATGGGAGACAAACCACTCATTTAAGGAATTTTTTTTGTTTCAGATAGTGTAAGGAACATTTTACTAGCTAAGTCTCAGACACCAACCAAAAGAGAAGATTTTATAACTTTTTCTCATTTTCTTTCTTTCTTTCCTTCCTTCTACCTCCTTTCTTCCTCCTTCCCTTCCTCTTTCTTTCTTTGCCTCCCTTTTATCTTTCATTGTTTTTCCTTTGGTATGGCTTTATCAAGATAAAAATCCATATATTATACAAATGACTCTTATAAAATGTATGGTCAAATAGTTTTTTAGAATATTCATATAGTACAAGTGTTATTAAAATAAAAATTTAAACATTGTTCATAACTCACCAAAGAAGACCTGCGCTATTGGCATAAATGTGCTTTTTCCTTCTCATCAAAGTTAATATTGAGGCTTGTTTCTCCAGTGTAAGGTACTGATATATGGTGAGACCTTTAAGCGATGCCATCTAGTGGGAAGCATTAAGATGGCACCAGCCGAGCAAGGGGTTGACAGTCTCATGGACTGGGTTGGCTCTCACAGAAGTTGAATTTTTCCCATAAGAGAGGATTGTGATTAAAGAGACAGGCTGGTTCTCCCCTAGTTTCTGGCTTCTTTTTGCACCAGTTAATCTGTTTCACATATACTTTTGGCATGTGATACTATCTGCAATGTTATGATATAGACAGAAGGCCTTGACCAGAGGGCAAAAAGATGGGGCCACCAGATCTTGGACATATAGCCTCCAATTTTAGTATGTATGCTGCCGACTTGGACTTACAGCCTCTAAAAGTGAGCTAAATGAACTTAATGAACTTCTTTATATATAAAGTACAGATATTTTGACATTGTAACACAAACAGACTGAGACATTGTGTGGACATTAAGTATCACTATCCATTCCAAACTCCAGCCCCTAACACCACTAGCTTCACTGTATCTCTATAGATTGCCAATTCTGTACATTTCATATAAATTGAATAATAGGCCATATGGCTTTAATTTAGCACAATGTTTTCAAAGTTCATCTATGTTGCATCATGCATAGATTACTTCATTTCTTTTTGTGGCTGACTAGTGCTTCATTATATAAGAAAAGCACATTTTGTTTTTCTCCTCATTAGTGAAGCAACATTTGGGGTGTTTCCACTTTGGGGCTATTGCCAAACTTCTGCTACGACCACTCCTGAAAACATATTAGAATACCTGTTTTTCATTTTTGGGGGAATTGAACCCACTGTCTTCAGATTGAGCTACATCATCGGATGTTTCATTTTTTATTTTGAGACAGATTCTCACAAAGTGACTAAATTGCACATGTTGGGCTCAAATGTGAACATTCTCCTGCCTTGGCTTTCAAGTGTAGTGGGATTACAGGCATGTGCCTCCATGCACAGCTCTGTTTGTAATTAATTCGAGCATATATTAAGAAGTTGAATTATTGGGGCATATATTTTAAAGTTGTTTTAATTTTTATTTAGTTTTATTTATTTATTGTTGTTGTTGTTATTTTGTTAAAGATCAAACACAGGGCCCCATACACTGTGTTTAGTGTTGTAAAGAACCAGTAGACTGCTTTCTACAGGAACTGTGGCATTTTGTTTAAATCTCTACCAACACCTGTTATCTTTTATCCAGTCTCTCCTTCTCTCTCTCCCTGTACGCCTCCCTCCCTCCTTCTGTGTGTGTGTGTGTGTGTGTGTGTGTGTGTCTACCATCCAGATTGAAAAGTGTTATTTTGTTGTTGTTTGAATTACATTTCACTAATGACTGGTGATAATGAGCAGCTTTAACTCTGTTTACTGACTATTTGTAAATCTTTGGAAAACTATCCAGATTCTTGCTATTTTAGAAAACTGGGCATTTTTAAAAAGAAAATGAGTCAAAAGTATTTTTAATATTCTACATACAAGTTAATTATTAGGTATAAGACTTCTGTATTTTTTCTGTCCCATGAAAAATCTGTTTATTTTCTTGATAGTATCCTTTGAAGAATAAACATTAAACTCAGTTTTTTTCAATGCTGACAATTGAATACAGGGCCTTGCACATGCTAGGCAAGTACTCTTGCACATGCTAGGCTACACCCCACCCCAATTCATTATTACTATTTATTATTATTATCATTTTATTATTCTAAGACAATGATTCACTAAGTTGCCCAGGCTGGCCTCAGAATTGCAATCCCCTTGCCTCAGCCTCCTGAGAAGATGAGATCACAGGAGTGCACCACTTTGGCTACCTAAAAAGTTTTTAATTTTGGTGAAATAAAAATATATCTTATATTGCTTTCTTTTTCACTTGTATTTTTTGGTGTCATCTGAAATGTCACTTGTGCTTTGTTGATCTCAAGGTTTGTGTTCATTTTCTTCTAAGAGATTTGTGTATTTTTTTAAAGCTAATACATAAATTTCAAGAACATTTTCCTGTATTGTGTGGTAAAGGAGTTCATGTTTATTCTTTTCCATGGGAATATTAATTTGTTCCAACACCAACTATTGAGGAAAATTTTCTTTCCTCTTTAATTTTTTTGCCATTTCATCAAACAGCAATGGCCCACAAATGCAAGGGTTGATTTCTAGATTCTTTATTGTCTTCCATTTGTCTGTGTGCTTATGCTGATAATTGTGCCACAGTTTCTTCACTACTGTCATATAAAGATAAATTTTGTGATTCGGATACTAGATTCCTCCAACGACATTCTCTCAGTATTGACTTTACTTTTCTGGATACCATGAACATCCACATGAATTTTAAGACTAGTCTACTAATTTATATAAATAGGCAGGATTTGTTTTTACCAAGTAAAAATCCTGTAAGATTGTTAGATTTTTAAATCTAGGTAGAATGTTTGAAGAGATTACACTGAATTTGTATTCATTAGGGAAGTATCTAAATGTGAAAAGCATTAAGTATTTTAATCAATTAACGTAGACTGTTTTGATTTATATTTCTTTAAGTAATATTTTACAGTTCCCAGAGTTTGAACTATGCACATCTAGGTTACTCCAATTTTATCATTTTGATGTCACTGCAATTGGAATTATTTTCTTAATTTCAACTTTGGATTATTTATTGAACATATGTATAAATATAATTGGGTTTTGCATATTGATCTTGTATGGTACAATATTGCCCAATTTGTTTAATAGTTTTTAGTGACTTCTTTAGGCTTCTTTTTTATGTGCAAGATGCCATCATCTGTACAGAGGTAGTTTTCCTTCTTTTCCAATCTGTGTGTCTTTCATTTATTTTTCTTGCCTCATTTCCTAAGGTTAGCTTTTTTCTGCACAGTATATTGTTGAGCATTAGTGGAAATTAGGATTGTTAAACTGCCTTGTAAACTGCAAATCTTATGTAGACAAACACAAATATCTATTATTTTTCATGAATTGGAGTCACTGCTCTGGGTTCTGTATTTAGATGAACAATAAAGGACATGGTAAATCCATGTCAAGTGTCTCTGTCTTGACTGCCAGTGATTGTCCTGACTCCTGACTCTTATTTCTTTAGGGAATGTATTTTGCATTTATACAGTGGATATTTTCTGCATATCTATATATCAGAGAAGCAGTACAGGCTTATATTTATATTTGTGAAACTGACAATTGTAGCATAATTGGTACACAATAAATACAGGAGTAGAATTTCCTTGCACAAGCAATCTACTTCTCCTTTATGTCATACAAATTATCTAACATTACGGAGGTAAGAATGAGGATCCAATTGCCACAGGTAAGGTCCTAAGAAAGTGATTGTAGAAATCCTTGGTTGAGGATAGGAAACAGCACTTTAAGGAAGCACTTAATGCATAACTATTATACCTACATAAATGGATTGAAAACTATAAAATGGAGATGTCTCTTTCATATTTTCCTATTTCTCAATGAACTCTGCATTTCAGCAAACAAGACTTTAAAAATATAAGCATAAAATGTACTGCTTCTGGATAATAAGTGCATCTTTAATATTTAAAAATGAATTATATTGAATAGAGGCTTTTAATATTACGCTAACCTACCCTCCTCATTTATGCACTATAACTCCAAAATGTGATTGCAAGGATAATTAGAATTAAGTTGAAACCAAATACAACTATTTCTTGATCTTAACAAGATTAAAAGAATACAGCCAACTTTGTCCATTAAACTTCACTTAACCTTTGCTAGTATGAAGTTTTTTAGTTCTTATTCAGTCAGCACTTCTCTTTATTTTAACTTCATGACCTATAATGGAAATATATGTTGCATTTTGGGTTACTTAAGTGAAACTACTGGATAATATATTACATGACCTGAAGGTAATGGAATTCAAAATAGAATTACAAATAAAGGTAAGAATTAAAATGAAGTATTGAAATTTGACCTGATAAATGAAACCCTTTTTCACAGTTACTGTAAAATTTAAAGGTTTAAAAGTAAGTAAAAGCTAAAGGCCAATCCTGGGTCTATTAAATTTTAAGTTGACTAAAAAAATTTAGCTTTTTATTAGCGCTTTTAAGAAACACATATAACTGGGCCCCGGGAAATTGAGCTTCTGGCTAACTGCCAGTACGCTGGACCAAGTCCCGGAAGCTACACTGCCTTACTACAGCATGACCAGCGACCTTCTCTCAGTTCGGGAGGCAGAGGTCGAGCTGGGGGACTAACCGCCTGGGAGATCTTTCCTGCTCCCTAGGGCAAAGGACTGCAGCCCGAGTTTCTGGGGGCTCCAGTTCCCCATGCCCAGCATTCGCCTTACAATTTATGGAGCCAAGAGCCTGCAGAGGGGAGTTAGGACCCTGTGAGGTGAGTCCTGCCACCCCAAGGCGGGCTTGTGGGGAGTTGGCGACCTGTGCTCCAGGCAATTGAGCTTCTGGATAGCTACCTGGTACACTGGACCCAGTCCGGGAAGCTCCACCTCATTAGTGCAACAAGCTCAGCGGCCTTCTCTCAGTTTGGGAGGTGGAGGCCAAGCTGGGGGCCTGACATGCCCATGTGGACTGGCCTGGGGAGAGCTTAAAACCAGCACTCCAAGTGTTTGAGATTATACTCACCCCCTGGACACGGGACTGCAGCCCGAGATTACGCAGGCCCCAGTTCACGAGGCCCAGCTTCCACCTTTCAATTTAGGGAGCCAAGAGCATGTGGGCAAGCCAGCGATGCTCCAGGAACTGAGAGGGCATGAGGTAACTCACCACACATCCAGAGGAAGCTTTGGAACACCACTCTAAGCAAGGAAATACAGAAAAATGACAAAAGGAAAGACCAAAAGGCAGGCTCAAAACTCCAGCTCAACCCAAGAAAGTTTAGGGACCATGTACATAGAAGAAAAAAGAAGCCATACACCTGAAATGTCTGAAATGATATCAAATGAAATAAAGATGCAACTAGGGGAAGCTATGGAGAAATTCAAATCAGAAGTACTTGCCCAGGTAAAAGAAGAAATGATAAAAATAGTGAAAGAAATAGTGAACACATCTAGTGAAAACACAGCTAAAAAATTAGAGGAAAAAAGCAGGCAGATAAAATCCTTGAATGAACATTATAAGAAACAAATAGAATACATAAAGCAGATTCAATGAGATATACAGGAAATCAAAAATGCAATTGAAAGCTGCCAAAACCACCTCAATGAAAATGAAGATAGAATTTCAGACCTCGAAGATAAGATTGCAGCCAGTGAACAGGAAAGGAAACATCTCTTAAAAACAACAAAGAATCAGGAAATAACAATTCAACACCTGCAAGATGATGCAAAGAAAAATAACATAAGATTAATAGGGATAAATGAAAAAGAAGGGGACAGCCCAAATGATATCAAGAGGATCTTTACAGAAGTAATAGCTGAAAACTTCCCAAACATGAGAAGAGAAACTGACATTTGGATAAGTGAAGCATATAGAACTCCAAACAGCCATAACCAAAATAAAACTACACACACACACACACACACATAATAATCACCATCCCAGAAATCCACCATAAGAGCAGAATACTAAAAGCTGTTAGAGAGAAAAGACAGATCACCTATAAAGGAAAACCTATCAGAATCACAGCAGACTTCTCAACGCAATGAAGTCAAGAAGAGCATGGAGTGAAGTATTTCAGATCATAAAGGAAAACCACTTCCAATCCAGACTGATGTACCCTGCAAAACTGTCCTTCAAAATGGATGGAGAAATAAGATACTTCCATGACAAAGAACAGCTGAAGAACTTCATGAACACCAAACCAAACCTACAAAGAATACTGAAAGACATTCTAGATACACACGGGAGAAAACCACAAAGTAAGGCAGACAATTAAACAGAATGGAAAGTTAAGATACAACAGCAGAAAGATAACATGTCAACAATAAATCAATATATGAGAGTTACAACCATTAATGTAAATGGCCTCAACTCACCAATCAAAAGATTCAGACTGGCACAATGGATCAAGAAATAACATCCAACCATACACTGTCTACAAGAAACCCATCTAACCCAAAAGGACACTCATAGACTGAAAGTCAAAGGATGGAAAACCATACTTCATGCAACAGGAAACCAAAAAAAAAAGTGGGAGTAGCCATCCTGTATTCAGACAATGTGAATTTCAAACTAATAATGATCCAAAGACATAAAGAAGGTCACTACATACTAGTCAGGGGAAAACTTCCAAAGGTAGAGATAACAATCTTAAATACATATGCACCAAATTCCAGAGCACCCAGCTATATAAAGCAAATACTAGCAGAAATGAAAATCAAATAATCAATAACACATTTATAGCAGGAGACTTTAATACACCATTGACACAAAGGGAGAGATCAACTAGACAGAAAATCAGCAAAGACATAACAGAACAGTATCACACCTGTGAACAAATGGACTTAATAGATGCATACAGAGTGTTCCATCCAACAACATCAAAATATACCTTATTCTCAGCAGTACATGGGAGTTCTCTAAAATAAACCATATACTAGCCCACAGAACATATTTAAGTAAATGCAAAAGAATTGAAATTATCCCATGCATGTTATCAGATCATAGTGCCATGAAACTAGAAATTAATGATAAAAGCAACTGCAAAAAACTCACAAACACATGGAAAATGAGTAATACACTCTTGAGCAACCAGTGGATCACAGAGGAAAGTAAAGAAGAAATTAAACAATATCTACAAGCAAATGATAATACAAACACAACTTACTGGATTTTGTGGGATGCAATGAAACCAGTCCCCAGAGGAAAATATGTAGCATATTCCCATATCAGAAAGACAGAACAAACACAAACAAACAACCTGACGCTACAACTAAAACATCTAGAAAAAGAAGAACAAGTGAAGCCCAAAGCCAAAAGAAGGGAGGAAATTATAAGGATCAGAGCAGAATTTAATGCAATAGAGACTAAGAAAACAATACAAACATTCAATGAATCAAAGAGTTGGTTCTTTGAAAGAATAAATAAAATTGATAAGCCCCTGGCCAACCTTATTAAAAAAAAGAAAGAAAAAACTCAAATTCATGAAATAAGGAATGAAAAAGGTGAAATTACTACAGACTCGGCGGAAATACAGAAGATCGTCAACACCTATTTCGAAAACCTCTGCTCTCATACATTCAATAACACAGATGAAATAGATAGATTTCTAGATACATGTGAACTACCAAAGATGGATCAGGAAGATGTAAAACTGCTGAATAACCCTATTTCTATTACTGAAATTGAAAATGTAATTAAGTCCTTGCCAACAAAGAAGAGCCCAGGCCCAGATACATTCAATGCAAAATTCTACAAGAAATACAAAGAAGACTTAATTCCGACACTCCTCAAACTTTTCAATGAAATTGAAAGGGAAGCAATTCTTCCTAAGTCATTCCTGGAAGCAAATATTACTCTGGTACCAAAACCAGAGAAAGACCCAACCAAAAAACAGAATTATAGGCCAATTTCCCTAATGAACACAGATGCAAAAATTCTCAATAAAATACTGGCAAACAGGATGCAGCAAATCATCAAGATGATTATACACCATGACCAAGTGGGATTTATCCCAGCAATGCACGGATGGTTCAACATATGCAAATAAATAAATGTAATCCACCATATCAGTAGAGCCAAAAGGAAGAACCACATGATCATCTCTATAGATGCAGAAAAAGCTTTTTGATAAGGTCTAACACTCATTCATGATAAGAAACTTACAGAGAATTGGAATAGAAGGTCTTTACCTCCATATGATAAAGGTCATCTATGACAAACCAACAGCCAGTGTCATATTAAATGGTCAAAACTGAAAGCCTTTACCTTAAAATCAGGCAGAAGACAAGGATGTCCCCTGTCACCACTCCTATTCAACATAGTACTGGAAATACTAGCCAGAGCAATAAGATAGGAAAGAGAAATGAGGAATAAAGATAGGAAAAGAGGAAGTTACATTATCATTAATTGCAGATGACATGATACTTTACATAGAAGACTCCCAAAACTCTATTGAAACACTCCTAGATATAATAAATAAATTCAGCAAGGTAGCTGGATACAAAATCAATACTCAAAAATCAATAGCATTTCTATACACTAACAACAAAAGTACTGAGAGAGAAATAACAGAAGCCATACCATTTACACTAGCATCCAAAAAAATGAAATACTTAGGAATTAATCTCATGAAAGGAGTAAAAGAGCAAAATCGAAGAGGACCTCAGAAAATGGAGAGACCTCCCCTGTTCATGGATAGGAAAAACAAACATTGTGAAAAATGCCATCTCCCAAAATTACTACACAGATTCAACACAATCCCAATCAAAATACCACTAACATACATCATAGATCTAGAGAAATCACTTCTAAAATTCATCTGGAACCAGAAGAGACCTAGAATAGCAAAGGCAATTCTAAGCAACAAAGGCAAGGCAGGAGGCATCACAATCCCTGACTTGAAATTATAGTACAAAGCTACAGTCATAAAATCAACATGGTACTGGAATAAAAACAGACCTCAAGATCAGTGGAATAGATTGGAAGATACAACACAACCACAAACACACTCAACCACCTTACCTTTGATAAAGGGGCCAGACATGCTCGCTGGAAGAATACCAGTCTCTTTATCAAATGGTACTGGAAAAACTGGCTATCCATATGCAGAAGACTAAAAGTATATCCATGCCTATCACCATGTACTAAACTAAAATCTAAATGTATCAAAGATCTAGACATTAATACAGAAACACTAAATCTTCTGGAAGACAAAGTGGGTAAAAATCTCAAAGATATAGAGGTAGGGAGAGAATTCATGAACAAGAATCAAACTACATGGGAAATACTTCCCAGAATCAATAAGTGGGACCACATCTTATTAAAAAGTTACTGTATATCAAAAGAGATTTCCAGCAGAGTGAAAAGAAAACCCACAAATTGGGAAAAAATCTTAATGGACAGTTCCTCAGACAAAGGACTTCTGTCTAGAACTTATAAAGAATTAAAAAAATCAGACCCTAGAAATTCAAAGACCCAATCCAAAAATGGGCATCTGAAATGAATACACAGTTCTCAGATGAAGAAATCCGAATGGTAAATAAATACATGAAAAAATGTTCATCATCATTAGTCATGAGAGAAATGCAAATTAAAACCACACTGAGATTCCATTTCACTCCAGAAAGATTGGCCAAGATGGAAAACATTACCAACAAGAAGTGTTGGAGAGGCTGTGGGGAAAAAGGAACTCTTCTGCA
>PVJX010034924.1:0-18550 GCA_004027295.1 Dolichotis patagonum | reverse complement strand
TCAGAAGAGAGTCCTTACTTTGTAAACATCTTCATCCCAAGCAAGAGGAGGACACGGAGATTTTGTGAGCGCTACTCCCGCCCTGGAGGCAGGGATGGGGTGGTCTCTGTACAACCATTTTACTCTGGCTGCTGCCTTGAAGTGTTGCCCCTGCGCCACGCCACCCTGCCTTGGAGCCAACTGAGTATGGACTGAAACCTCCACAGTGAGCTCAATAAACCTTTTCTTCCTTCACTTTGGGCGTTGGGTGTTTTGTCCCAGCAACAAGAGAAAAGTAACCAAGACACCATCTTCTGAAAATCTCCCTTTCTATCTTTTTCTTAACCATCCACCCACAACTCTTGTTTTCAGCCTCTTAAGATTTTGCTTTTAGAGAAGTATCATATAAATTGAATCATGTAATATGCTTAAAAATATGAATTAGACGTAAGGCATTTGAGACTCATTCATACTGTGGTGCATCTGTGTTTGTGATTCCACAGTGTGCACAGGTCAGCATCTGGAGGCTATCAACTTCACCAGGGAAGTCATGATGCTTCATTTTTTTCAGTGGGCCACAAGCATGCAGTAGTCATCTTGCACTGTGTGACTTATGCAGCGAAGCTCTCAGGCACTCAGCCACTCATAAGTAGAATGACAGTGATGTTGATCAGTATTACAGGTGCTGCTACTGTGTAATAGTCTAAGCAATTTTTCCTTTAAATCGTCTAATATTCATGAGAATTCATGGAAGCTGCGCATCACAGTGAATGCCTGGAGTCCCGGCACTCAGGAGGTTGAGGCATTGGAGACCAAGTGTCCAACATACCAATACCCATGTTAAAAAACAAATAAACAAATCAAGAAAGAACCCTCTGAGAATGTCTGTCATCCCAGCTTTACAAATGTGAATGAGGGGCATTGTGAGTCTCACCCACACAATTAAACTGGAAAGTGGGCCTCTCCAGGAGCACACAGGCAAAGAGTGACCCTCCTACCTCCAGGAACAGGTGGGCTTCTGACTGTTACTCATTGTGGAGCAGAAGTGGGGGCAGTTCAGCATGCTGTCAGGATTAGGGGCAGTCTTTGACGGATGTGCTCTTCTCTGGGCTTCACAGTAGTCCTGTCCCAAGTTTTTCCTTCGGAGAAATCTTGGCCTTGGGGACTCTGCTGGATTAGCCACTTTGCCATTGCTGGTACACAATACCCAATGCCCACAGCTTAAGAGAAAAAAAGATTCATTCATCTCACAGGCAACAGTGGGGTCAGTCAAATGTGGCTGAAAAAAAGGCAGAAACACATGGTTTAAGGGCATAGTGCAGGAAAAGTGCTTACGTCATGGCAGCCTGGAAGCAGAAAGTGGAAGAAGGAACAATGAGAAGAATCACCCTTGCAGGTCATTCCTGAAGCGACCCCTCCTCCAACCAGACCCCCCCCCCGCTAAGAACACATTCAGCTACTGAACTCCTCAATGGATGAATTCACTGATGAAAGTAGTGCACGTGTGATCCAAGCCCCTGCCAAACACATGAGAGTTTGAGGGAACATTTTGGATGTAAACAAAAACATGTTATTACCTCAATAATCAATAACAGGACCTGTTTTTCTTGATAAATATCTGAAGTAGGAAACTGAGAAAACACCCACAGACGATGCTTTCCTTGTTCTTTCCTGCCTAGTTGTCAGAAGCAGGCACTCCCTGTAGAAAGAGCATTGATCAGGAATGCGATTTCACGGAGTATTGCAATGGGACTTCGAGTCAGTGTGTTCCCGACACTTACGCATTGAATGGCAATTTGTGCAGGTTAGGAACAGCGTACTGTTACCATGGACGATGTCAAAATCTTGATAACCAGTGTGCTGAGATATTTGGAAAAGGTATTGGTCTTTCTTTTATAGTTCTTTTTAACTTAAATTTTGATTTATTTGTAGATTTTACTGTATACCACACATCTCCACATGTGAAAGAACTTGGACCACAATCTTAATAAAAATTAAATTTGAATTAAACATGGCACGTTTTTGCAGTTGTAGGAGTACTTGATATATTCCAAAAATAGTGCTGTTCAGTTCTTCACTTATGATTTGATTTTTGGCTTTGGTAGCTAGCTATTTGGACAAAAATCCATTATGTTTATAGTTCATAACTGATATAAAGATATTTGTAGCAAATCATTTATTTCTGGAAATTTACTTAGTTTTCTTTTACTAATCACATTCATAATCTTATTTAGATTTCATGAAATTTACGAAGCTCACAGCAGATTTCATTCACATATAATCACAATTTCCTCACAGAAAACCAGCTAGGATACCAGTAGTCACACATTACCTAATCAAAATTCATGTTTATAATGTTTCAATTAACTTCTGACAGTGATTCAAATAAGACTTATGCCTATATACTTGCTTTTTAGTGAGAAATTATTCATCATACCATAGTACTTTAGGATTAAAATTATTTGAGTATATAAAATGTACTCAATGAGATATGCTAGAATATAAACATTTGTTAATTGAATAAAGGTAGTATAACAGTGAATTTCAGTTATTTGTCCAGCAATATGCTAAGAAGTATATTTTGTTCCATATATCATGAATGTGGTCCACATTATCTTTCCAGTTATTTCAAATATGTCTTTAGCAATAAATTTCAGATCGCATAACTTAATCAAAGTTCAATCTGACCTACACACCTATAATTTGTTAAATTTAAGTTCAATGTTTTTTATGCATGCTGTTTTCAGAGTGCTACTTTTTGGAAGTGTGTGTCTGTGTTTAATACTGGTGTATATTTGATTGTTATTTGTTATTATCATTATAGCTTCACATCAGTGTGTAACATGACTCTTAAAGTTAATATATACAAGATAGATAATGATACTACTAATCTGTTAGTTCATCAAAGAGAACAGTTTGTGCTCATTGTATGATTTTTTGATCATGTTTCTGAAGCCTATATTCTTATAATCTGAACAACTACTTTGAAGATAACAATACACAATATATTAACCAGTGTTAACCCTCTATTATTTTATTTTGAAATTCTGTGTTATTTTATTCTTTGTTTTTAAAATAAAAAAATAAAGTTAGAAACTACTTTCTAAAGGAAAGTATCTCTCTTTACCTTTCCCTTTCTCTCACTATCTCCCTCTGACTTTATTTTACTAAATTTAAAAAAATCTTTGACCCAGAATTGAATTATTTGAGATTTGACATCTTTTTGAATTTTAACTGAAACAGTACACTTAAGAAAAGTTAATGAGTCATGTGTGTTTCTCCCTGCAGTTTATGCTACAGTATTTCCAGAAAACTGACATAACAGGCTGAAGGGTTTCATGTTTTGATGCATTTATTCACTCATCCATTCAGCTAATTACCTGTAGGTATTTTTTTCTTCCAAGGTTGGGTTTTTTTTCTCAGCAATGAGAAGAGTAACTAAGACAAAATTTGGTACCAGATAAGTGGGTTGGCTGCCATGACTATACCTGACCATGTGTTTAGGAGCCTTTCGAGCTTGCTTGGGGAAATGGGAAGAGTTAAGAAAGGTTTGGAGATGTCAACTGAAAGAGTAGAGCTTGAACACCTTAGGCTGTACTGTATGGGAAATTCTGATTAAACCAAGAAGACAGAAGGTTAATATAAATGCTGCCTATAAATACCAGGTTCAGTAGTTTCTGCTGGGAAGGATTACACTGACCATTGGACTCCAGATGATCTGTGTTATGCCTTGGCAGAAAGTTTGTCTGCATTTTGCTCGAGTCTGGAGACTTTGTCTGATACTGAGATTAAGAGCAGCAAACTAATTAATTTTGCAGAAGAAATTTCAAGGCAGTCTAAAGTTGAGGATACAGTATGGCTCCTGTTGAGAGTTTTAGTGAGATCTATGTTGAGAATCAAAAGCAAAGATTCCAACAGAGTGATTTAAAATGTTGTATGTTTGGTTAGAAAGGAAGCTCCAGGAAAGCTTTGGGCTGCAAAGATAGAGCAGAGGAGACCCTGATTACTGAAAAGGAATGGAAGAATAGAAAAGATGGCCTGAGGGAATCACATAAAGCAGCAGGACTTCACCATCTGCAGCCTCAAAACTGCAAAAGTCTAAGACTTTGCTTTGAGAGCCCCACAGAGCACCACATTCCAGAATGACAGGGGCATAAAGAATTTGTTCCTCAGAATTGGATTCGAAGTGCACAGTGGTCCAGGTCCTCAATCTCTACAGCCAAGAGAGAGGGAAGACTGGCTACTGTTCTAGCTGACAGCAGACGTTGGCATCATCCACTTAACTGTTGGTTTTAGGCACATGAAGAATGCAAGATTTATGGGGTCAGGAAGGCTTCTCCCCATATTTCAGAAGGAGGCCTGGGAGGTCAGGCAGTGTACCCTTGAGAGGGCAGTATGTGAAGCCAAAGATGCAGTGGAGACTCCACAAGTTTGGAGAAGCCAGAAAAGTGGATCATAGGAGAAAAACAGCTAGGATTGAACAGAATGGAGCCAAGAGAAAAGCCAAGGAGCTACAACCACAGGAAGTGCAGGAGGGTCAGAGTCACCCAGGTCCTTTGGAGTTCACATTGTACCACAGATTGCCTCAAATGCTGCACATGGATGCTACCCTAGCGTGGTAGCCTGTAGACAATATGAGCAAAAGAAAGAGTGCTGTATCTCTGCCTGGTTACTTTTGCTGTTTTATGCAACCATGACCTGTTGCCCCTTTACTGTGTGCCACTCTATTTTGAAGCCAGCCAAATATGTACTGAAGCCTCTACAACATGTGGGCCAAATAAACTTTTCCTCCTTTAACTTCATGTGTTGGGTGTTTTGTCTCAGCAATGAGAAAAGTAACTTAAGACAGGCCCAAAAAGTCTCCCCCACCAACATAAAAAAAGACTTACTCATCTCTTAAAAACTGAGGTAAAAAAGCTTAAGGAACACTAAAGATTAATTCTTTATCAGGTCTGTTCTGTGTATGTGTGTTAAAGCTATGAATGGGAAAAGAGTAGGACCTGCACTTGGATGGGGGTAGTTTAAAAATATGAGCCCCAAAATTTGAAGCTCCAGAAGTTTCTGGAACTTTTGACTCTATAGAATGAATCACTCTTTTTCTCTCCCTGCCTCTACTAGTTTATGAAGCCATAAATATGTTTCTCTGACCTGAAGATAATACAGAAGCTTCTTATGCAACACAAATTGTGTCATCAGAATTTTCTCCTCATCCCTCCTGGATGCTAGCTGAAAATACAATTGAAGTACATGATAGGGAGACAAAAATGCACTAGACCTTTAAGGCAGTAGGCAAAAAGTATTCCAGAAATGTTATAGGCCCAATAGCTGTGCTTAACTGCCAGAAACCAGATGGCTGAGATTATTATGATAAAGAGTAGAGATGGAGTAACAGGCATGAGTTCTGTACCTACAGAAGACCAAGGAGGTGGTTAACAGACTATGACTTCCTGTGTTCTGTGAGTAACCTGTGAGGATATCGCTTAATTTGTTCTATGAGAGGAAACAGCAAGTGGGTGATCAGGAACCTGAACAAAGCTACTTAAATAAATGCCATAATCCTGTCTCTAAACTCTGAATTTAAATGAAATTTTATAACCAGAACCATGCAACCTATTTGGGCCTAAGAGAAATCTAAGGCCCAAATAAAACTCATTTTTTCCTTATCAAATATGCAATTAACATTCCTACCATGTTTTCAAATGAACCTGCATTCATTTAATTATGGGTCTTTAGTGAGGAAAAGGAAATACTCAAGCACTTTGAAAACTGGTGGACACAATGTCTGAATTGGCATTGGTGCCCATAGTGTAGGTTACTTTAAATTTCTCATCTCATTGAAGTATGATTTGAGTACGGGTATTCCTCTGAAACCTCATGCAGTCAAAGAGGCAGGCTTCTAGAGTTTGTGAATGACTTATGGTCCAATGCTGGGATTATGGGTGTGAGTGCCACACCCAAAGGAGTGTGGCCTACATACCATATAAGGTAAATAAGGTAAATAATATAAGGTCTCCATGCTCTTCTGTTTTTGCTCTTGTTGCTTGTGCTGTTTTCTGCTGCCATGAACTGTTGTCCTCTGCCCTCTGTCACTCTGCCTTGGAACCCATTGATTATGGACTCAAACCTCCACAAACTGTGAGCTAAATAAACCTTTCCTTCCTTCACTTTGGATGTTGGTACTTTGCCTCAGCAATGAGAGACAAGTAACCAAGACAGAATTTGGTACCAGAGGAGTGGGGTTGCTGCTGGCACTATATCTGACCATGTGTTTCGAGAGCCTTTAAAATGGCTTGTGGGAAGAACTTGGAAAGACTTGGAGGTGGCACCTGAAAGCAAAGATCTGGAATAGCTTACACTGTTCTGTATGAGAGATTCTGGTCAGAGCTCAGAAAACTGGAAAATCAGTAAAGACCTGGCTTGAGAGTTTTCTGCCAAGAAGAAGGACTGCATAGGTTTTTGAACTCCAGACAGTGTGTGTTATGGCTTGGCAGAAAGTTTGTCTGCATTTCGCTTGTGTCCAGAAATTTTGCCTGAGGCTGAGATAAAGGGAAATGGACTATTTAATCTGGCAAAAGAAATTTTAAGGCAGTCGGATATTGAGGCAGAGGCATGACTATTGCTGGGGACTTTTAGCCAGATTTACATAGCAAATCAAGAGCAAGGAGCCCAGCAGATTGATATAAAATGTTGCAAGTTTGGCCAGAAAAAAAGCTCCAGTAAAGTTGTGGACTACAAAACAGAACTGAGATCTCTTTGTTGAGACGGAAGAGGAGAACAAAAAAGATGCCCTTAGGGCATCGCAAGCAGCAGCAAATCCCCATGCTTTGCAGCCTCAACATTGAAAAAGTGAAAGACTTGGATTTGAGGAGAAAGCAGCAGAGGGCCATGTTCCAGAATGGTGACAGATGCCACATGAGGTCCTAAAATGGCAATGACTGCGTTACAGAATGCTGGTAACATAGAAAATTGTTCCTCAGAATCAGATTTGGATTCAGGTATTCAATCCCTACAGCTAAGAAAGTTGAAAGCCTGACTACTGTTCCAACTGGCAGCAGACCTCAGCATCACCCACACAGTGCTAGTTTAGGTGCATACAGAATTCAAGAGTTGTGAGGTTAAAAAGGCTTCCAACCCAATTTCAGAAGGCCTGGGATCCAGGGAGTGTGCACCTGAGAGGGCAGTGTGTAAAGCCAAAGGTGCACTTGAGACTCCAGAAGTTTGGAAAAGCCAGGAGTGTGGCTCTTCTAAGTAAACCTGCAAGGATGGAGCAAAGCCAGCCCAAGAGAGAAGCTGTGAGAGCTACAACCACCAGAAGTGCTGTAGGGGTGGAGTTACTCCAGCCTTTGGGAGCTCACAATGTATCACAGATTGCTTCAAATTTTCCACATGGAACTACAGGACTTAATGTTTGCTCTGCTGGATTTTGGACTTGCTTTGGTCCCAATGTTTTGTATCCCCATTTGTACCTTTTGAAATGGTAATGTTTATCTTGTGCCATTGAATTTTGGAAGTGTTTAACTTTATTTTCATTTGTACAGAGGGTTACATCTAAGAGTTTTCCTTACATCTCAGAGGAGACTTGGGACTTTGTCTTTTCAACAATGCTGAAACTGTTAGGACTTTGGCAACTCTTTCACATGTGCATGAGTCTTTGGGGGTCAGAGGTGGAATGTTATGGTTTGTGTTTAAATATCCCCCCAAAGCCTCATGTAGTCATGGAGATGGCTGAATTTAGCATTTGTGATTGGTTCGTTGTCTAGACTGGGATTGGCAATGTGAGTGCTACACCCAGGGGTGGGTAGCCAGCATACAATATAAGGGGGGGCAGAAGGCGTGCCTTTTCCTGTATCCTCTTTTGCTCTTACTGCTTTTGGTGTCTGCTACAGCCACCTTCAACAGCTTCCCCTCAGCCATTCTACCCTGCCTTGGAGCCAGCTGAGTACAGACTGAAATCTCCAAAACTTGTAAGCTAAATAAACCTTTCCTTCCTTAACTTTGGGTTTGAGTATTTTGTCTTAGCAAGGAGAAAAAAGCAATCAAGACAGCAAATTACAAGACCTGTTAGAATAGAACGGAAGGACACAAGGAAGGACAGCCAATTATTTTAATATAACTTAGTGTGAAACAGAAATCATCACTTAACTACAGCAGTTTTGTTCAATAAAGTTGCAGCCATCATGTTGTCTGCCCTGAACTCAGATTTGTTAACAAATTAAAAGTTCTTTAAATATGCTAAAAACAATTTGGCTACGTACAGCTACGCTCACCACAGAATACCCATTGTATCATGGCCTTCATCTAAAGCTTATCTAGTTTTTGAAACTTCTGTTTGCTCCCCTATAAAAAGACACACTCTATAATTAATGCCTCACACCTTGAAGATTATTCCTCTAGGGTCCACTGACATTAATAAAATTTCCCCTCCTCTCCTGAGCTCCTTGCTACCATTGACTCTTTCCTGCAACAACTATGACAGGATCATCCTTTTCTGTGTTGCAAGATCCTTTCCATTTGCATTGATGGAGTACAGAGGGAAAACAAAGCATGAACAAATACATAATTGCTGATGTTTTGAAATAAGTCTAGTTATTCTATTATTACAAGCATTTAGTTTGGAGTACACATGCTAACCCAATTGACATATTTGCATTTTAAGGTGCTCAAGGTGCTCCTCATGTCTGCTTCAAAGAAGTTAATTCTCCACAACAGAGATCTGGAAACTGTGGTTTTAAAGATTCACAACCATTACCTTGTGAACAGAAGTATGTATGTAGAAAATGATTGTCTCTGTGAATCATAAAATCTACATATTTCTAGTCAAAAGACATTAAATAATAATTAACAATAAATGTATATTGGAATAATATTTTCAAATACCAATATATACAATTCTCAACCATTCAATTCTGTTTTCTTTTTACTCCTTCTTCCCTAATACAGTTCTAAGAATGCGACTAGATGAAATTATCAGAGAAAGAAAGCAAGTGCAAACTACCGAAAATCAGGACTTTTGCTCTTTAGTGAGAATTAAAGTTAAGCTTTGAGCCAAATATCTTAAAGACAATAATCCCAAAGCAATATCTTGGTTTTTGAAACAAAGAATTGTTGATAGCAAGAAATATTTCATTTCAACAGCACATAAACTCAAATTGTGAGAAATGGTCAAAAGCGCGAGAGACATTCCATGCAAAGCTAGTTTAACATATATTTTGATGAAGTTCAGTGATAAGTTGCTTGCCTGACAGATAAAAGGCCCTGAGGTTAATCTCCAGTACTGCAAAATCAAAGCAAGCAAAAGTAAAATAAAATATATTTAATTAAAAGAAAGTGGAGCCGAAGTAAAAAGAAATGTTGAGATCCAAAAAAGCAGAAAAAATTATGATAGAAGGAAAAGTTTGCAAAGTGGTTCATATTTTGCTTCTCCATCCCATTTCAAATGTCACTTTTGGAAGTTGTTAAGCTAATTTCCATGTAATAGTAAAAGTGCCCATAAAGTTTTTTAGCACAAAAAGCCTGGGGGACAAAATAATGATGTGACCAATACACATACACCACTGATTAAAAAATATTGTTTCCATAAAGAATGATATTCAGTAGCTCTGTTTCAGCGATTCCAAGAGGGAGAAGTGACAGGTTATTTTCTAGGAAATAGTGAAGGTATACTATAAGCCCTTTGATGATATCTACCCAATGACAATGTGAAGGGGAAATTACATGTCTGTGGGTTAACTTCAGTGGGGTTGTAGCATGGAGGATAGCTGAAATTTCTTAAATTTTCAATAAATAAGTGTATGCCTATTGAAAATCTCTGTATTTCGGAAGAAAGCTGGGATTGATTGGTATATTACAGAAACACACTTTCTAGAGATAATGACAAGGACAATAGCCATAATTAGAATGGACCAAAGGAACAAACAGAAGAGACCACAGGCACAATCAGAAGTGACAATAAGGGACCATTGGCACAATCAAAAATGATAAAAGAATAAATGCCATTAGACACTTTCTGCAAATTTTAGATAGTGAGTCACGAGATGGGTCAAGGTGTACCAAGATGGGTACAAGTGATGACCCACTTGTCATCACTGCCAAGGAATATAGTAAGTATCAGCAGTGCTTTTAGGACAACTGGAGGTTAAAGAACAAAGGTGAGCTCTGTTACACATCTGAGCTCAGTGCATACATTTTAGTTCTGTCACAATATTAATCAAGCTGCTTCTGGTTGTTTGTAAGATGTTTCATTTTGTGGACCCACAATGTTTTAATTGTGGAATGTTCCTGATTTTATAACATCAATAAAACAACACTGATGTTACCATTAATGCAACACTTAAGTGGAAACTGGTATCATTTAAAAGTAAAATGATAAGAAATTTTCTGCTTTCCATCTCCAGGGATGCTATCTGTGGAAAGTTAGCTTGTGTCCAGCCACATAAGGACACTAATAAAAGTGCTATGCGATCTACAGTTTATTCATATATTCATGATTATGAATGTCTGTCCATAACTCCTGGGACATCTTTGAGATCAGATGGGAGAGATGACGCCTATGTGGCTGATGGCACTGTGTGTGGCCCACAAATGGTAACAAAGTGTGACAGTTTATATTTACTGGGGTTAAGTTATATTAATTAGTGCAGACTACATTCCACAGTAACTGCTCCAGTTATACAGAATGGAATTGGACACAGTGATGCATTTACAGTAATATCTCGGTTCATGAACTTAATTTCTTTCATGATTCTGTTCATAAGCCAAATTGGTCAAGAACCAAATCAAATCTTCCCATAAGGATCCATGTAAATAAGATTAGTCCATTTAGAACTCTATATTCTTTAACCACAAGAATATGAAACAAAATACAGTACAGTAAAGAACACTGTGAAGAGAGAGAACTTTAACCTTACTTGAGGTGACTTCTGTCTCCTGTCTCGATCTCCTGGGATTGCAGACAAGTTTCTCCACCCCAGGCAAGTGGCCAGTTTTTAAATCTGAAAGCAACAATCCTAATCCCTTGCTTGAAACTGTCTTGTCATGGTGGTCTTCAAAATGCCTCCCAATAGCCCCACACCCTGAAGTTCACTGTCTTGTGTCCTCTGCTCCCAATGTCCGTGGGCTATTATCTCATGGCTTTTCTAGTACCATCTCTGGGAGGTACCAGGAATCAAATCATGACTCTTTACTAGCAAAGAGAATAAGGCAAAAGCTCCCGGATGTCTCTAGATTATGTTAGAAGACAGAGGTTTCTGTTTGGCATGGACTCTGTCTCTTGTCTTCTCAGATTTCTGGCTTCGCAGAAGCAAGCAGGTCTCTAGGGAGGCCTATAAGGAAAACTGAGGGGACAGTGAGAATCTGAGATTCTTAAGCAAACAGCTTATGAGGAGCTGAATTCTGCCCAACCCGACAAGAGCACACGGTGAAGAGCACCTTTCATATCCGCACTATAGATGGGACGGTAGCCTTTTCCTAAATGCTCTGCCCTTGTGACCTAATAACCTTTTGGAAGCCTTATTTCTTAATACTACTGATTAGGGTACTAGCTTCAACCCATGGATTTTGTGGGAGTGCCAACACTTAGACAAAAACATTATGCCCCTCGACACCAAATCCTCATGCTTCCTTATGCTAAATAACCTTCTTCTCATCCCAGTAGTCCTCAAAGTTTAAACTTGCCACAGCATTAGTGAGAAGTATGGAGGAAGGTCCTCTTGTCATCCACATATGTGGTCCAGAAATGGGGAGACTTCAGAGAGCAAGTATTTCTCCTCAGGCATGTTGTTCTACAACTTTTAACCCAAATAATCCAGTAAATTACTTATAACATGCAATAACTGGACATATATGAGGTACATACGCTCATCACAAAAGGGAAAAATGAAAAACAATAAATGGTGAACTGATGCTGAGCACAAAATTCAGCAGAGCAAATCTTAAAAACTGCAAGTTGGAGAATAAACTTTGAGGTAAGGCGCCATCTTCCAGACACCTCAGAAAGGGTTAGGACACCCAAAGGCCCCGGGAAGATGCACGCCTATGTGCGTAAGCAGATTTGCCAGCCCTTAGCTGTCATGGTTGGTAGCTGTGTATCTGAGGCTCTCCCACACTAGAGCCTCACCCTGACGTGAGATCTAGGACTTTCTACAGTAGGCTGGAGTCCCACCACTCCATTGGCCTTGCCCAAAAGGGGGCACTCTCAAGCTCTTTGCCACTTTATCTAAAGAATACTCTTTTTTTATGTAAAGAATTCTTTATGAAAAGAAACATCTTCCCTTAGTTTCTATGACCTTGCTGCCCACTGATCTTTGACACCTCGTCCATGCTCCTTCTCTGTCCTTGTCTCTACCAATGTCCTGATTACAGCCTTTAGGAAATCTTTGGTGCTTTCTTTAGAACTTCCCTCCGCTAACTCCAGTCGTAATCAGCCTCCACTTTCTATTCACAGCAGGGCAGGCTTTTGCTAGCAAGCACTTCCAAACTCTTGTAGCCTCCACTCATTACCTTGTTTCACAGTTGTGTCTGTATTTTCAGGTATTTGATATAATGAAATTCCATTTATCAGAGGAATCTTAGTTGTCTTAGTTCATTTTGGGTGTTACAGCAAATTATAAAAAACACATTTTATAGTATAGTAATATAGAAAGACAATAATAATATTAACTCTTAACAAATAGAAATTTGGGGTGGGGATGTGGTTCAGCTGGAGAACACTTGCCCAGTATGCACGGCGTCCTGGGTTTCCTCAGCACCAGAAACACACCCACAGAAAATGTAAACAACCGAGATTTGTTGCCTACGCCTGGAAAGATCTGTTCAAGATCGAGGCATCATAGGCTCAGAGCTGAGCAAGGGCTTGCTCTCTGCTTCAGACATGCTGCCTCTTTACCCATTAAACAGTTTTAGAACCTCATTAAAAATCATATGGCCACATATAAGTTGGTTTATTTCTGGACATTGTAATCTATTTCACTGTTCGATATGTCTGCCTTAATGCCAGGTCCACATTGAATTTAGTATGATGATTTTGCTATGTTTTAAAATCAAAAAGTGTGAACATCTTAAGTTTTTTCTTCTTTTTCAAGGCTATTTTGTTAATTTGTGGTTTTTGAACTTCCATTTGAATTTTTAATTTTAAAAACTGCCATTAGGAATTTATAGAAATTACATTGACTCTCTCTAATTCTCGCCTTAATGATACTATCTTTCAAACCATGAACACAAATTACCTTTGCACTATTTAGGCCTTCTTTAATTTTCTTCAGCATTGTTTTGGTGTTCTCATTGTATGCCTTTCTTTTCTTTGGTTTTTATTTCTAAATAGTCTGATACTATTGTAAATGGATTTTAAAATTTCCTTTTTAGATTGTTCACTGTCACTTGTAGAAATAGAGCTGATTTTTGCATGCTAATATTTATCCTGCTCAATGCTTTAATTTGTTATATATCAGATTTGGGTATATATAGTCTTCAACTTTTTCTAACATGTAAAATTATCTGCACTTAAGATCATGTCATCTGTGAATAGAAATTTTACTTTTTCCTTTGTTATTTGGATGGCCTTCCTTTTTTGTCTAATTGCTCTAGCTAGGATGTCTAACATTTTGTTGAACAAAAGGGGCAAAGATGCATTGGCTACACAAATTATAGTTATCTTATTGATTGTATATTAATTTTGAGGAAATAATTCTAAAGAATGAATTTTCATTCACACTTCGTATCTTAAAAATGTGAGTTAGTTGTACTTTATCTTGCTATTTCTAAGAAAGCTACTAGACTACTTAAAGTAAGGAAAGGTTAATGAGGCATAAAAATCCACAAACTCAAGGAACCAGTTAAACCAGTTGCTCACTTTGACAGGACATGGTTTTACAATGAATAAAAAAGTTAAAATATTTCACTTACCAAATTATTTTGAGAAATATTTGACAGAGATTCACAATAATTTATTAATTTGAAATCTATACATAATTCATTTGTTCTGTTCCAACTTTTAAGGAGAGAAACATTAGCATTCTCTAATTACAACATAATATAAGCATAGTACAGAAAACCCTGATGTAGACTTCAAATCAATCCTAGCTGTAGATATCAAAATCAAAATTATACATGACCTTTACATAAACCCTGACAAAGTAAACACTCTCAGATTCTTTCTTCAAATTATTACTGACAAGATTTTATAATTAAATATTTGTACCAGAATTAGAGGAGTGCTGGTGCTTTTTAACTTGTACATCTCTTATGCATACACAATAAATCATGAATGTTTTTCTCATTTTACATGAAATTTGAGAATGATTGTGAAATATTTTGTTTCATTTTAGTATTGTATAAATAAAACCTGCAGAGAAGCTCATTTAGTGGGATTTAACTGTAATGCCACTGAAAAATGTAAAGGGAATGGGGTAAGTAACTTTTACTTTAGTATTCGTAAATTGCATTTATTGTTCTGGGCAATCCAACATAAACAATTATCCTATTTGAAAGGACTGAGGACCTATGTTTCTTTGGAACTAGTCTTGCTTATATCTAGCTGATTAATACAAAAAAATGAAGTGAGTTAGTCCAGCGCAGTTCAGTGGATTGCATTAGATTTTTACTGAATTTGTTGTAAGCATCACAAATTATGAATTAGTACTATAATATGTTAAATTTCAAGCATTTATCCTTCTTAAAAACAAATAAACATGTTTCATTCTTCTTCTTATACTTTAATGAAAATGTAGAACTGTAAAATATTTTACTGAGAGTTCTTTAAAAGCATGTTAACAGGTTAGAGAATTTTTATGTTGCTTTTATGAAAGTTTCCAAAAGTAAATGCAACCTCATGCAAAAAAAAAAATTATGTCTTCTCAATGTCTTATCTATTTTAATCTTTTACAATAAAATTTTGTTACTTTTATATTTTATTTTTATATCTTAAAATTTACAATTTTGCATCTTTTATTTCATTATTTTTCTAAAAGAAAGTCAGTATGTGATATTTCCATAATACATGAATGAACTCAAATTCACCAAAATGTATTAGTATTTAATTTTATACTTTTTAAATTGATTAGATTCAGAAGGAATAAAATGTCACCATATTCTCCTTAGCCTGCCATGGGCTGTTAACAAAGAAAATAGCCACCTTTCAGATACAGAAAATTTTCATTTCTATACTTGCAACTGTTGCCTTAACACATTTTGTTCTGTTAAATTTTTTAAACTATTTCAAATGGAATATTTTTCATAGATTTTCAAAAACAACTTAATATAAATTTATGATATTTTACTTGGATATAATTTTATTTCTTTAATGGATTACTATTTATCCACTGGTTATTCTAGCACAACTCTTTGAATATTTTTATTTTAGTGAAATACACAGCATGGCATATGACATTCATTAAGAAAATATAAACCTATGCTCATTTTGTTTATATTTTCTACAAATTATATTTCAAATAAAAATGATTTTAAAATAATTAGAAAGTGAACTGTAACTGAATTTAAACAAAGTTTTTTTGGTACTCCAATAAAAGAAATCTTTGGATAGCTCTATCATCTATAATGCCTGTTCAATTTGATTAGTTTATAGTTTTTCACAAATATCAGTTATAAAATGTGACAATTATAATATTCACTTTATTTTCTCAGTCTCTTGTCAAAACAGTAAAAAACTAATACAAATAATAACTTGTTATTCTTTTAGTTTGCAATTCCTTAATGCTATATAATGTTGAGCATCATTTTTTAAGTTTATTTGCCATGTCTATAGCTTCTTAACACAGAGTATGTAGCAGACCAGTCTGGTATGGCAGTGTGTGACAGATTATTCTGCCTTGGTCATTTGTCAATGTTTTAAAATTTGGTTGTCTTTCTATTTTTAGTTTTAAGAATTTGTGTGTATTTTGGGTTAGCTTTTACTCAGTTATGCATTTTGCAAGTACTTTCTGTAAGTCTGTGGCTATTGTTTCCTTCTCTTGTCAGCATCTTGCACAGGTCAGAAGTAACTAATTTTAATTATCTCTTTTGTTCTATGACCTTTTTAAATTGTCTTTGTGATACTACACTTTTTTGGTGATGGTAGCTTTATAGTACATCTTGATATTGGGTCAACAAAGCGGTCCATCTATGTTCTTTCTTCAAGATTTTTCACTGGCCACCCTAAGTCTTCTGTCTTTACATATACACTTTCATTTGGAAAATCAGTTTGTTAATATCCATCAACTGGGCTTGTAATTCATACTGTGTTAATAAATGTGACTGGATGTTTAATTCCAATTGTTCATTGCTGTTTGTAATAAATAATTGACTTATTCACATTAACCTTGCATGATGCAACTTAAATCACTTGTTAGTTCTAGAATTTTGTGGTTGATAATTTCTTTGAAATTATACACATAGACAATCATGTATCTACGAAAGAAAACAACATTTTATTTCTTTCCCTTTTACATGTTTCTATTTCCTTTTCTTATTGCATTTTGTAGAAGTCCTAGCATAGCGCTGTCAAGAAGTGAAGTTGGTGTCCTTGCTTGGCTCCTAACATTGTCAGGAAAGCTTATGATTTCTCATTAATATAATGTTATCTGAAGGGTGGTTTTGTTCTCTTTGTTATTTATTTTGTTCTTTTATTATTATTGTTTATTTTGTTCTCTTTGTTGTTTATTTGTAGAGGTTTTGTCTCAATTTGTCAGATTTCTCTCACTATCCTTGATTCTCTAACATCTTTTATTATACTACATTTTATGGAATGTTTTATCTCCTATTCATGAATTACACAAAGTACATGACTTTCTTCTTCAGTTTATTGATGTGATAGGATACACTGATTCCTTGTTGAGTGAAAAATCTGTCTTGTGTAACAAGAGTAAATACCATTTGATTGTGGTATAATGTTCATTTTATAAATCATTGAATTTGGTTTGTTAACATTTTTGAGAATTGTTTGAACTTTTTTTTGAGAATTGTCTGGACTTTTTCTTTCATTTAATGTCATGGTTTTGGAATTAGGGTAGTGCTAGTTTAATAGGATGACTTTGGAAGTATTCCTTCCATTTATATTTCCTGAAAGTGACTGTGATAAATCATTAGTATAATTTGCCTTAAATGTTTGGTCAGTGAACATTACTAAATAAGTGCTTTCAGTTTTAGGAAGTTGTTAATTTTTAAACTGAGTTTGTTAATAGACTTAGAACTATTCAGGTTCTCTATTTGTTTTTGTGAAAGATTTTATCAGGTTTTCTTTTGTCAAGAAATTGCTCCATTTCTCTTAAGTTATCAATTTGTAAACACAGAGCTACTCATAAGATTTCTTCATTAGCCACAGACCAATGGTGATGTTATTTCTTTCATTTCTGATTAGTGATTTTGGTTTCTCTCTTTTGTTTTTTAGCCTGGCTAAATGTCAGTCTCTTTTGTTGATTACTATATATATCTACTGTATGTATCTACAAAATACAGCTCGTCAAAATAGCTATAATCTTGAGGTAACAGCCAAAGTTGGGCCAAATAAATCATATGATATTAATATAAAATGTGCTACAACCAGGTGAGGTGGCACATGACTGTAATCCTGGAACTCAAGAGGCTGAAGCAAAAGGATTTTATTGCAAGTTCGAGACCAGCCTGGGCTACAAAGTGAGCTCAAGGCCAGCCTGAACTTCATAGTGAGACTTTGTCTCAAAAAGACAAATAACAAAAACAAAACAAAACAAAACAAAACAAAAGACAAATATGCTACAGCAAATGAATATATAAAATATAATCTTGCATGGCATGTATGATTCTAATGAACATAATGTTGTGGATAAGAATGCAGCCTGTTGTTCTTAATTATTCCATATATAAAAAGCCAAACTTGGAAGCAAAACATGTACAGTGTTTGGAATGAGGATAGTGATAACCCTTAATTAAATAGTGTATAAATGAGCTGTTAGGACACTGGTGACATATTACTTATTACCTATAAATCCTTGTTAGGCCATCATGATGTTCTTTCAGAAAAGTAAGTCATCATTTGCTCAGTATTTAGTTTTATCATTTAATAACATATGCTTTAAAGAATATCATTAACCATATCAGAAAAAAACAAGAGTCAACTATTATTGCATCTGATATCTAAAAACAATTCAAGGGACGGATATTTAGCTCAGTAGCCTAAGTGCTGCCTGGCAGGCGTGAGGTTGTGAGTTCAATCTCTGGTACCCCCCCCAAAAAAAAATTCAAATAAGTTTGAGTTACTCAAAATTTAGATGTCACTGACAAAGTTACTGGAAAAACTTTAAATGATAAAGCCTACATAAGAATAAACAGAATTAAGAGACTTATGACTTGAAAAAACTGTTTATGAATGAAATTATTTCCACAGTAAATCATACCATAATACTAGCATGATTCTACTATTTCTTCTATAAGAAGAAATTACATCAACATATGAAGAACTAATTTATTACAGGTTTCCAGTTTCTAATGGGACTTGTAAGGAGCTTGGAAGTCATCACAGTCATTTTTATAACAAGAAGAAAACAACTGAAGTAAACTGAAAAATAACAACTCTTTCTATATCCAGCACAAAACTGAACTTACA
>PVJX010034923.1:0-18594 GCA_004027295.1 Dolichotis patagonum | reverse complement strand
AGGGACAGTGGCAGAGAGGCCTCAGTGAACGAGGCAGACAGTGAAGTGGAAGAGAAAAATAGACTATCAATGGCAGAAAAACAGAATAGCAGAAATAAGACAGAGAAGATTGGCTATCATCTCTAGTATAGAGGGCCTCGAAATACTAACAGAGAGAAACACAGGCAGAGTAGATCAGGAGATAGGGTCCATTGAGATGTTCTATATAGGGAGGCAGTGGGACCCAAAACAAGCAGTGCACCCTATGGGAGTGAAAGGGGAGGAATTGTCTAAAAAAGGAAGGCAGAGGATATTGCTAATTGGGTAACAAGATTTAAAATCTACATTATTCTCATCACTCTGCTTGGATGGATTACGTGCTGTTCCAGTTTGTCTACTTACGCTAGACTTGAGGACATGGTCAGCTATCCCAAAAATAAGAGGACATAATATGGTAATCATCCCCAATTTCCTATCAACTTAATCTGAAGCCCTTTATAACTTATACTGTCTTATTATGACTGATCTTATTTGAATCTGGTTTATTAGATTGTTACTTTGTATTGACTGATTTTATTTAAATCTGTTGTGATGGATAGCATCAAGTCTAAGAGTATAGGCAACTACACTGAATATGACAAGATTCACTAAGATACCCACTCTGGTTTGATTATTACTTGCTTTTGAAGTCTTATAATGTCTCCAATGCTTTGTTTTTCTTAATGTTGTTATAGACTGCTGAGACATCATGGTAACCATTGTAGATCACCTTGTATTGCGGTTATGTATGACTTTTTTGCTTCATGCTTTTCTAGGAATTGTTTTGTTTTATCTTGCTTTGTTTTGTTTTTACCTCTAATACAGAAAGGATAGATATACATTTAGAGACTCATGCATGTGTAGAGTTTATAAACAGTTTAGAAGAACCAACTGTATAACACATGTTGAAATGAACAACTAATTTGAAGAAAAAGAGACACTACAACACCCAGTGCCGATTCCATAATGTCATGATGTATAATCCAGCAAAATTATCATCCTTTGTTCAAAGTGATTTTAGCTTGTTTTGTTTTGTTTAAGTTCAACACACATGAAGGTATGGACAGCTGTTTTTAGGAGAATGAGAGACACCATGACAGCCATTCTCGGCTTCCCTATTGTCTGGTCTTGAAGACCTCAAACGCCCTCCTCGTCCTGCTCAGGTCAATTCCATACTATGTGGTTTCATGTGAATTCCCTGTATGTGACAATATGGACATCTATTTGGAAGAATACAAGAGTCAAATATGATAGAGAGTGAATATGTCCAATTGTCTAGTTTTGGAATTTATGTCCCTTACGTTGTTTTCTTGTCATCTGCTTTGTTCTGTTTTGTTGTGTTTAATTTTACCCTTTTGATATAACTGAATGTATATTTGAGTGTGTAAGAGGGATGACCATATTGCTGTTTTTTTTGTCAGATTATGGAACAGAATTGTAAACAGACTCACTGTTTGAATATCTACTTTACATGTTTTAACTTTATAATTTGAACAACTATTTCCAAGAAGTCAGTATGTAATTTGTCAAGTAAAAATCTCTTAGGTTTTTTTTTGTTGTTGTTCTTTTTCTTTTTTCCTTGGAATTCTATATTGTTGCTACCCTTTATTCTGTTTTGTTTTTTTACTTTCTTCTCTTTAAATAAAAAAAAGAAAAAAATTAAGATACAAAATGACAATATATAGAAGCAAAATGCAACCTCAGACCTCCAGCTCACACACAAGTCCAGAAGACAGTGAGATAGGAAAAAGGAAGACACACACCTGAAATTTCTGAAATGGTAGTAGCCAAAGTAAAGAAACAAATCCATGATGTTGCAGAGGAAATGAGATCAGAAGTAATCTCTTACGCAAAAAAAAAAAAAAGTTAATCACTATAAAGAAGGATTCGTTCAGTAAATCTAGAGGACACATAGATAATAAAAACAGGAGCATATGTAAACTATGGAAGCAATAAATGCCCAATATAGAAAAGAAATATAATACATGTAATGGATTCTAAACATACCCAGGCAATTAAAAATTTCATTGAAAGCTTGCAAAATCATTTGAACGAAACTGAAGATAGACTTTTAGACCCTGAAAACAGGATTGTGGCTAGCGATTAAGAAAGGAAAGAGCTCTCAGAAGTAACCAGGGATCAGAAAATAACAGTTCAGCAACTTCAAGATGATACAAAGAAAAATAGTACGTGATTGAATGTGTTAATGAAAATGGAGGAGTCAACACAAATGACATAAAAAGTCTATTTGCAGAAGTAATTGCATAAAATTTTCCAAGCATGGGAAAAAATCTGACATATAGATAAGTGCGACATATGGAACTCCAAATAGCCATTCCAAAATAAATCTACCCACAGGCACATAATAATCAAGGTCTCAGAAATTAAGCACAAGATCAGAATATTAAAAGCTACTGGAGAAAAGAAATATATCACCTATAAAGGAAAGCCCATCAGAATCACGGCAGACTGCTCAACACAAATGCTCAAGTCAAGAAGAGCTTGGAATGAAGTATTTCAAGTCCTATAAGAAAACAACATCTATCCCAGATTGATGTACCATGCAACACTATATTTTAAAATTAATGGGGAAATAAGATACTTCCATGGCAAAGAACAGCTGCAGAAATTCATGGTCACCAAATCAACCCTACAAAGAGTACTGAAAGATATTCTACACTGAGATAAAAATGACAACAATTCCAAGAATAATAATAGAAAAAAAACACAAATCAGGGCAAGCAGTTAAACAGAGGAAAAACAAGGAACCAGCAGCAGGAAAATAACATGGAAAAGATAAGCTAATACATATCAATTTTGAACATCAATGTAGGTCTCAATTTACCAATCAAAAGAAACAGACTGGCAGAGTGGATCAAGAAACAAGCTCTAATAATATGGTGTATACAAGAAATACATTTAACTCAAAAAGAAATTCATTGTCTGATAGTCAAAGGATGGAAAACAATACTCCATACAACAAGAACTCAGAAAAAAAAGGGTAGCTGTTTTGTTTGCAAATAATGTGAACTTCAAACTGAGAGTGACCAAAAGAGGTAAAGAAAGCCACTACATACATACCTGTTAGGGGAAACTTTCAAGGGGAGGAGCTAATAATCATAAATAGATTTGTACCAAATATGGGAGCACCTAATTATATAAAACAAATATAAAAACAAAAATCAATAAATAATTACACAATTGTAAGAGAGCAACTTAATACCCATTGTCAAAAAACAAATAGACCAATCAACCAAAAAGTCAGAAAAGAAGTATTAGAACTGAAACAAAGCTGTGAGCAAATGGAGTTAGTAGATATTTACAGTGTTCCATCCAACATCATCAGAATTCACATGCTTCTCAACTGCACCTGGGAGATTCTCTAAAACCAGGTAATATGCTTATGCAAATGCAAAGGAGTTGAAATTATCCCATGTATATTGTCTGTCCGTAGTGCAAAACAATTGGAAATCAGTGGTAAAAGAAACCAGAAAAACTACATAAACAAATGGGAATTAAATAACACCCACCTGAATAACCAATGGGTCACATATGAAATAAAGAAGAAATTAAATCATATCAACAATTAAACAAAAACGCAACATCCTGGAACGTGTGGGACACAGTGAAGGCAGTTCTAAGAGGGAAAGTTATAGCAGTGAGTTCTCAAATCAGGAAAACAGAACAAGCTCAATTTTAAAAAAAGTACTTTTCAGAGATGTCATCAGACAAAGGGAAAGCACCTTAAATATCTAGCTATTAATGATAAGATAAACATATGGGAAACTAATGATAGAACGCAAGCTAAACAATAAAGTTTCCATTCATTCCTCACCTGCAGTGTCTAGGCGAAGGGTGTGGGGTATCTCAGTCTGTTTGGACTGCTAAGCTTACAATTCTCGAGGCTGAGAAGTCCAACACTGAAGCCTCAGGATATTCACTGACTGGTGATGTTCACTTTCTGAATCTCATAGGGTACCATTTAATGATGTCTTCACATGATGGAAGGAAGAATTTTGTTCTTTAATAAGTTCATCCATTCCAGTCATGACCGAGGCATCTTCCAAATGCTCTATCCCAAGGTGTAATCACTTTGCATTATACATTTTAGAAGACACAAATATTCATTCAGATCACAAAATGTGACTAAAGTCCATCTCATGTGATTATTTTGGTCCTTTCTCATAGATGAAGAAAGAAATTTGTAAATACATAGCTTGGTTTCAAGCAAGTAATAGGAGTGGAAAACTCTATATTTTTCACCTTCTTCTTCTCAACTGCTTATTTTCAAATAATCTTTACTGAACTGCAATATTTTGGAGTGGCATATTCTGCTCCTCTTCAGAATCTCTGAGTAGACCTGTGCCTGGTGTAGCAGGGTAGATAGCAATGAGGACCAGAGACTTGGGATGAGACACTGAAGCATATGATAGGAAGAAAAATATGAGTAGCAGAGATGTGTAATCTCAACCTTCAAGGACAGTTCTGGTTGTCATCTGAGAATAAAATATATGTGGTCACAAGAATTTGTTGAAAGGACACTTGGGAGGCTGCCAAAATGAAAGACATGAGGACTGTGGTGGGCCAGATGCTGGTTCAATGTGTAAGGATTCTGGATCTATGTTGAAGGTAGAGTCCTTAAAATGTACATTATTGCATTAAATATAGTATTCTGCCTCTTTTCATAGGATGGAAGTCACATACTGGAATCATATTTGAGAGATTCCATTTTGGTTTGTAATAATTCTAGGCAAAACTTACTACTGCCTTTAACGTTAAAATGTAAAACATCTGTTTGGCTGATATTATGCACAAAAGTCATTTTTAAGTAGATCTATTTATAGACAGTGCACAGCTTAGTGTTCATATTAGCTTGGAGCGAGCTGCAGTGGTATACACCGATAGTCCCAGCACTCGGGAGAGCTGATCCAGAAGGACTGCAATTTCAAGTCCAGGCTGGGCAGCTCAGAGACAGTGAGACTTGTTCTCTAAATGAAATTAAATAAATAACAGCAACAGCAACAGAAACAGCTGAAGACCCAGCTCGGTGTGAAGGCCCTGGGCTCAATCCCCAGTACCACCAAATAAAATAAAGGAAAACAAAAGCTGAAGCAAACAAATAAACAACTGCTCACATCTCTCCTGGGGTATATTATTACTTACTCCCTTGTACATAAACATGTCTGCTCATCCTCTGAATTCTAGAATTCACGCTAAAGTTCAAATTTAAACCTTATGTCAGAATAAACAGTATAGTTATGACACAATTCTATAGAAATGATACACACATGTGTTTGTGACATATATATTTTTAAAAATAAGAAAAATTTTGCCTTCTCCTTAACTATAAAATTATTTAAAATGGAGAATCTGACATTCTAAAATGTTTTTATGTGTATCTTACAATTTCTTTTCTGTATCAGTTCTGTTCATTTAACGTTACATATAGCTGCTCATTATAGATTTGACTCCCAATTATGAGTAAATGTCTAGTTTTTAAAAATGTTTTACTCTTTTCTCTTTGTGTCTATTTGATTATTTTTTTCTACAAAGTGAAAGTTATGACATACCTAATCTATTGTCTTTCCACTGATATAAAGTTATAGTTTTCAAACGTTTGGTTGTGAAAAGTGATGTAATAGTGAGAAAGATAAACCTACAAGTGACTGCAGTGAATAAAAGGATAAAGGGTGCACACATCACTGTGATGAAACCCAGATATAATTCTGGAAATACAGAAATTTTTATTTCAACCTGAGTTGGGCAACCTCATTCTGACAGTTGAGTAAATATAAATTTAAATTTCTTGTTTGAGTATTGATAAGCTCATATTTTTGCTGACAAAACTACTATTTTGTTTTAGAAATTAGGCATGTATCCCAGTGCCTAATTTCTGGACAATATTGGACAATATTGTCTCAGTGCAAATGTACATCATTGCCCTCAAATGGTAATATACATGAGAAAATGATCTCTTAATAAATACTCTCAATTCTTGCTTCAATTTCAGTTCTTCCTGTTTTATTTAGATCAATATCAGTTGCAAATTAGCTCTCCAGCTAGATCTTTCTCTGAGTTTTAGCCTTGTACATGTGTCTCTCTGTAAATTAGTGAATCCCAGATTTAATTTCTAATATACTCCTCCTCCTCAGCACTTCAACTTTACAAAATACTGTAAAATTTTCTCCATCTTGATTAATAGCACCACTAAATTCTCTAGCTCAGAGCTTAGGTTCATCCTTTTCTCCTTTTTTTTCTCTCATATCACACATCTCATCATTAGAAAATACTGTTTGATGTCATTTCAAAGGATGTAGACATCTAACCTTTTTGTCTGAGCCCCAGCCACGGACCAGATGATTACAATAGATTTCTAAATGGTCTTCCTACCTCCTGAATTGCTTCTTTATGATTTATTCACATTAAAGCAACCAGGCAAACAATTTGAAACATAATCCATGTTCATGTCCCTTCTCTCTTGAAAACGTGCAAGAGTGTCAATTTGAAATGGGATAAAAGAAAATGTTTTTATAATGGTCTATAACTTTATGGGTAAGCTGGTTTATTGTTATTTCGCTTGCATAGGAATAGGGTTCAAAATCACCAGCGGAAGAGGATGAACTCATCAGCATGTTGGTTGAAAACTGAAGATATCACCATACAAATGAATACAAACCAGAGAAATCTTAACAATCTTAACTGTAGACTTTACTTAACTCAGTCCATGATTAGGTCAAGATCATAATTTAAATCTATTTGTCAAGAAGTGAAGAAAAAAGTCTTTCTGAAGGGATTCAGTATTGCCAGTCACCACAGTGTTTTGCATCTAATTTGTGCTTTTTCATTAAATGTCACTGGGTACATGGTAAGTTCAAGACATCTATTAGACCTAAAGACAAAAAACTGGTCCACAAACTGTCTGGTTGGTAGAGATGGCAGATAAGAATATTAATATCATTCTATAATTAATATATTCAAGAAGGTAGACAAAAACATGGAGGAGGATGAAATGTTAAAGAAGTTCAGAGAGTAGAAACTGAAAAGCAATTGATGCCTGAAATGAATAACTTTACAAAAATTAGAAGCAAAAGAATACAGAATTCAATTGAAAACATCCCGTTTGATTCAAAAGAGATATCATATAAAAGACATATGGAATATATGGTTAGGATTTGACTCCAAGAAGGAGAGGTAAAATGTAGCAGAGCAATGTTTAAATAGGTAATGGCCAAGCCTTTTCTAAACTAATGGAAGACCCAGTAGAAAGACTCAAAGACTGCTAGCAGAAGAAAGGTGAAGAAATAATACCCAGGAATGTAGCAGCAAACCTTTGAGAATCAAAGAGGTAGAAAATCCTAAAAGTATTAAACTAGATACTTTATCATCAAGATCTGACAGCTAATTACTCAGCAGAAATGATGGTCAGGGAAAGAAATGCCTATCTGAATTCTATAGGAAGAAAAATTATCAGCAAAAAATATAGGCAAAGTAATATCAATCCCCAACAAAAAATAAGAAGTCATCACTAGCAGATCTAACTGAGATATTTAAAGAATTTCTCTGGCAGAAGGAAAATAATTTGAAATAGAAACATAGAAGTTCAAGAAGGAAAGATAAATATGTGGACAAATCCTGACATAAAGTGTTTGTGCAAAGTAATTATAATAATTTAATCTGTGAAGAATTCTGTTTCCAATCTGTGAAGAATTAAAATGCTTGGCAATACAAAATATGCCAAGTGGAAATAAACAATTAATGTTGCTATTAATACTTATATCTTCTGACATGTCTTCCTAGAGTTAAAATTAGGTAACTTTCAGTATGTTAATACTGATAGTTTCACCAAATATTTTGCTATAATAAAGTTACTCATCATTTACATTTCTGATATGAGTTTCCTAACCTTTCCTACCTGATTACTAAGTTAATGCTGTTCATTTCTCACTGTTAAGTACTCCACTTCATATTGCTGATCTCTGCGCTTTTTAAAAGACATCAGATGCAGTAATATTAACCAGCAAACACAAAAAAAATCCCATGAAATTCTGCTGGACTTACAGAACTGAAGATCTCTTGGCTCAGGTAAGAATCTTTGGCAGGTATGTTATTTGATCTGTGTATCAAGTGATTCAAGACATCAAACTTTTTCCACTGTGCATCTCCAGAATCCGTTTGGGGCCTGGGAGTCATCTGCATTTTGCTGCCATAAAAGATATCAACGGGGAGCTGTTGCTTCTCAGCTTACCACGAAATACATAATATTGATTGTCGCTACTATATATGGGACAGAATTTTTGACTTTGTATGGACAACTCCTTCTGCATAGAAACTCTTATATTACTCAAAAAATAATGGATTTTTTTTTGGTATCAGGGATTGAAGTCACGACCTTGTGCTTGCCAGTCAGTTGCTTATGCTGCTGACCTAAAACTGTGGCCCAAAAGAATGGATTTTTGTTGGCCAGTTTATCAGGTGTGATACGCTAGGCTTTTGACTGAAAAGAACAGCCTAATTTTTGATATTTAAATGAAACTGACGTCCTATCACAATAAACTCACAATACTGACTTATGAACAATAAATAGATTTGGGGAGATATCTAGAGGGTGGCAGAAAATGTCACCTATGCTGAGCCATTATACCAAACCTTTTAGTTCACTTATCAGGGAGTACAGGACACTAAAACAATAAGCATAAATTGCAAAACAATCATATAATCACCTAATTATACCTCTTGAAAGCAGATGTTCTCACGTACAGTTTACTTGAGAAAGCTATTTGCATTTAGCCTGTCTACAATGATCTAACTTAATTATTTAAAGGTACTATAAAAATTAGTAAGACTCACTGTACTTTCATAAATGAACCCTGAAAAGAGGCATTTGAAATCAGCACCACGCACTGCTCTCTGCCATCTTTGAATTTAGACATTTGCTCTTTACTAGTGGTTTTTGTGTCATTCCTTTTTGCCTTTAGGAGCAAGTCCTTAACTTATACAAAAAGCTCAACATTCAGTGTTTTGAAACTCCTTGTGCTTATATATAGTGGGAATAAAACAAGAATGTTATTTGGCTTTAAGTGAGTATTTAAAAGGCATTGTGCTGATATGCTTCATTTCCTAAAAACCCCTTGTTAGGGTCTACATCCAAAATGGCCCTCAAACATAAAATGTTTGACAAATGACTGGATTTCAGGGGTGACATTACCGTTCTGAGTTCTGGGAGGAAAAGGCACATCACAGGGCATGACCCGGAAGGATTTATCTCCTTTCCTGGGTTCTCCCATCACTCTTTGCGTCCCACCTGCTACAAAGTGAGCAGGCTGCCTCCACCCAGACCTGTCACCACATCCCTGACCACGCAGGACTGAAACTTCTAAATGGAATCTAAGGTAAGCTCCTCCTCCTTAAATTGCGAGTATCTGGTATTTTGTCTCATCGAGGAGGAAAGTGATTATTACACTCTGCGTGCTTCTACACGTACATCGAAGAAGCAAATGATAATTATGCTCTTCTCATGTGTGACCTCAGCCCACACCTCCAGACGATAGAGACAAACATTTCAACACCACAAATTTAAATTCTGTTAGTTTGCTGAACCCACTCAAATTCATTGAAACGTTCTCACCTATTATCTAATTTTTTCTATTCTTAAGTTAGTGCAGAAAATTCATATTGAGGGTTTATTTCCTTGAGTTGAGCCACTCTGCGAAAGGCACCTTATTCTATGATACAATAAAGATGCTATTAAAAGTTTTAAATGTATTAAATGCTAATTAAGTCTGGTCAGTTGTACATTAAATTTTTATTATTGTTCATTTGTCCTTGATATATTATTGCATACAGCAGTTGAATGTTTTTCAAACTTGGTAGCAATGATTTATTTTCAACTTTATAATAATTGTTAACACCACAAAGAAACTGTTGAATTTCTTCTTTTTTGTTTCATATATATATGAATATATATGTATATATATATACACACATATAATATTTATTGTGTGTATCTATAATATTCATGTGTGTATATATATATATGTAAACACACATATAATATTCATTTGGATTTCATGATGGAGATTTTTGAAATAGATGAAGACAGAGATGTGAGATATATAACTTGTCTTCAGAGTCAACCCTGGCTAATATATATATATATATATATATTTTTTTTTTTTTTTCCTATGACTCTGGCATAGATAAGTATGCCAGAATCATGGAAATCTTGGTCATTGTAAGAACTGTAAATTACTTGAATAAAACAATTGCCTCACACATATCTTTCTTTGTGCAGTACTGAGGACTGAGCCCAGGGTCTATATCTGCTAGGCAAGTGCTGTAGTATTAACCTACATCCAGGGACCTTAGCCTAATAGTTTTTAGCCTCTAGCAGTGCCAAAAGGAGAGGACAGGAGAAGGCCGAGAAAGTGTGGCTCAGAATGGAATGGCAACGTCGGCAGTTTCAGAGAAGCGGATGAGAACTTCTGCAGGGCCTTCAGCGAGCATCTCTCCAGAGTGTGGACTTTCTGTTTTCTTTCGCTTTGAAAATTGTCATTATCTTCAGCTTTTAGGACAGACATATCTTACTTTAAATGTTTTTCTCCAATTTTGTGCTTTCTCATTCTAAGATAAATACATTTTAAAATTTCCCTTCATAATTACTTGTTGCTAACAGAGAGAAAGAAAACTGATTTTATTTTGGTTTTGCTTACTATTTCCTTGTAAATTAACTTATTCATTCTACCAGCTTGTTTCATTGTTTATTTAAATTTCTCCCTCAATATATAAAATATATATAATATTCATCCTCTATATCATCCTTTGTTCTACTTTATTTGGAAATGCCAATACATTAGATTGTATCGTAGTCAAATTGTATGTATAAGGTTGTGACCTGTGACTACAGTTGTATTTCTGTTTTTTTGAAGAATGTCCAAAATCAAGTCTTTATTTTTATAACTGTACAAACATGTTCCAAACATGTCCACTCCTAGTTTTTCCAAACGAAACATGCCATAAATAAGCAAACTACCTCTGCTCACTGGTCTGCGTATGGACCCCCGCGATGTCCCATTAGGCTTCATTACAGACCGCTCACAGTAGTCGTTTTTGGTATGAAGTGTAGTGCAACATTAAGCTATTTCAGCTTTGGGGCATACATGCTGCACTCGGGGCTGATAATGGAGGAAAATGCAGCCTGACACACTTAGCTAGGTCACATCCATCCTTTAAAATGCCATCAGTATCAACACCACCCCCTCCCCCATTGTCAGACTTCGCAGTCACCTTCTGTACCCTGGCGGTCTTCGAGTACACCACCTCAGTGCCCTCGTCTTCGCCTTCTTCGCCTCCAGAAGATTCTGCCTCTGCCTTCTTCAGCCATTTTATAAATGGCTCTCCTTTGACCCAACTCTCTTTGCCACGTTCCTTTGCAATGTGTTAGATGCTTTTTCCGGCCCCTCAGGATGACCTCCCCTCTGAAAGATGTAAATCATGCGCCTCCCTCACTGTCTGTGCGATCTGGGAGAGGAGCCGAGACGCAGGCGCTGCCTCCACGCTCCCAGCCATGGAGACGGTTCCACTGAGCTTTCTGTTGCAACAGAATCATAGGAAATGGCACCTGTATTTCCTAATTCACTCTCTCACCTCATTCAAAAGAACTCGGTCTGGACAAGGGGGCCCATGGTTTCTGCATCTAGTTTTTCTGCTTCAGCCATGATTTCTTTGCCCTCTATTTTCTTTCTCCTAACAAAATTAAACTGGATATTCGCATGCTTTTATCTAGTTCTTTCCAACTTTACTGAATGCCAGGGCTTTGCATGCTCGCCGATTTGATCCATTTGGGACCTCTGAGCTTCCTTCCGTGTACCCTCCCCTCAGTCTTCTTCCTCTTTTCCACAGCCTGTGGGGAGGACGGATTGTGCTGGGTGTGGGTCTCTCACTGCTGGATATGGAGTCTTTTACCTGGTCTTTGCCCTTTGTATTTTTCTTTTTCTTTTCTTTTTCTTTCTTTCCTGTACCACTGTCACTATCCTGGGTGAGTGTTGGAGAGAGAATACGCAGAGTTTGGGATGCGTGTCGAGCATGTCTCAGTAGCCACAGACTTTATGACAATTACCTACTGTTTGCTTCTTTGGCCTTGCATGCAGATCTGTTTGAGGCTTCTCACACACAGCAAAGAGAACAGATATTTTCAGGAATCCACTCAACATGTCTTCTAGCTTATCCCGCCCATGAGATTAAGTGACGACGTCATGGTCATTCTGTACTCCAAGCTGGGTGTACACTACCAGCTCACAACCACAGGATTTGGTAAGATACATTACGCACCTTGGTAATGTCAACCACACCATCTGTAACTGTAGCTCTAAGTGTCTCAATTGCATTTCCTTTGCCCTCAACCTTGGCAGTCACGTGGGGCTTCTTGTAGCAGCAGAACTGGTCTGACATGCTATGGTTGACATTACAGCCATTTTGGCTTAGTAGTTACTTTATCAATAAGGGGATAAGAATTTTGCTTGCAGCTTTTTAATGTCTTCTTTCTGGATAAAGAGGGATGACACACAGGACTGTGTCTGGCATGAAAAAAATTTTGCCACTGAGGCTTTGTCAGCTTCTTCACTCGTACACTCTATTTCCCCCAATGGCTGCCCAGCACCTTGTTTTCAACAAGTGAAGAAATAAACACATCACAGCTCGCCTAGAACTGGGAGGAAGAGGCTCCGGAAACCGGGTCTGGAGCAGGTGGAGGCTGACCCAGTGATATCCACGTCCACACTGCGGTGCTGAGGAGCCTGGTGGCTTCTGTCGTGCTCTCGTTCTCATGCGCTTTGCTCTTTTCCAGCTTTGTTTGTGATAATCCTTACATTTTCCATGCCTTGCTGGAAACTGTAAAGTCTCCTGTATAATTTAGAGCAGAAGTGTTGAGAATGGGTATTTTCTTCCTTGTTTGTCTTTTTAAGTGGAAACATTTGATATTTTTGCTTTTTGTAGTTGTAGACCATTTTAGCTCTTTTTTTGTTACATATTGAAGTTCTTTTTCTAGTTGTTACACATTTCTCTTATAAAAGAGTACTGAGTATTTGTTAGTTTTTTCCTGTGTTTATTGAAATGATTTTATTTTATGGCTTATTTAATGTGATGGCACTGATAGTTGAGCGTAGAACCAATGATGGTTTAACTAAACTGTCAACTTGAGTGAATTAAGAAAAGACTCCCGAGAGGTGCTGGGATTATGGGGGTGCTGTGCTCATCAGCAAAGTGGTCCCCTGATCTTCGCACCTGAATATGCTGGTAGGCAGTGGGGCACAGTTGGAGGTGGGGCGCTGAGTGCGGCCGTCAGAGGATGTGCTTCTGCTGGTGCAGTTTTGCTGCTCCTCGCTTGGCCGCCCTGTAGTGACAGGTTTGGTCCATCATGACCCTCACCATGATGGACCTGCCTTGGAACCAGCTGACCACGGACTGAACCATCTCTAACTCTGAGCTAACCAGACCATTTTCTCCTGTGAATTGTGGGTCAAGGATTTTGTTCCAGCAACAGGCAAGCTGATATTCACACTTTTGCATTGCTGGGTCAAGTCTCATTCAGATAAAATCAATCATTTTTATATATCAGTGAATAATAATGGATAATGTTTCCTGACAGAATTTTATGTCCATTTACATGAATGAATGACCTGTGATTTTCTTGTCAGATATTTGTCTGAAGGTTATTGTGATATAAGAAAGTAAACTGAGAGATTCTCTCTTCTTTTGTGCTAATTTATCCATTAGAAAGAGTTTAAGTTAATGCTGTGGTCTTGAATTCAACTTTTCAGACAAAATTTCCATTCTGGCTGACATTAAGATGTAGGACCACTTGCCCAATGACTGAGTCATGAGGTATTCTGCCCTCATGATGGCTTTAGAAAAGACTGGGGAAAACCAGTGTCAGATTTTTTATTTCCACCTTCTTCCAAGTAAGGGTGAAGGAGAAGGGCGTTTCTGAAGGCTGGCACCTTGGGCTGGGACTCCCTGGCCTCCAGAGCTGTGAAAATAAAGTTCTATCACTTAATTTGTGGAATTTTGTTATAGCACTACAAAGGAACTAAGGCAGCTAAGAATTACTTCTTTTTTTAGATGTTGGATAAATTCATCATTAAATCATCTGAGTCTGGAGTCTTTCTTATAGTAAGAATACTATAAAAATTAGTATTTTAAAAAATAGTAATTAAGATTTTCAGTGTCTTGTAGCAATTTTAGTAAAATGAGTTTTTCAATGAATTTTCTACTTCATCTAAGTTATTAAACTTGATGGCATATTTTTATAATATCTTTGTAATATAGCATTTTTAAAATAATGCCAACATTCATTTCTGATAATAGTAACTTCTGCTTTCTCACCGTTTTTCATGGTTGTTCTCACTAGAGATTTTTAATTTTTCTAAACTTGTAGCTTTATTTTTGTACTGTATTTTTCTAGATTTCTATTCTTCATTATGCTTTTTATTTTATTTATGTGCTCAAATGATTTTTGAAGTTTCTTAAAACAGAAGCATAGATTGAATTTTTTAAAAAAACTTTTATTCTTTATTTTAAGAACTCAGAATTATGCCTTCATCAGACTAACACTTTAGCTGTATCATGTAAATTTTGATGTGTTACATTTTAATTATTGTTAGGTTTTAAACTTTTATTTTTTTATTAGCACATGTATCTAATGCATAATGTTTAAATTTCTTATGAGGAGTTGTTGCATGTGTATGCTGCATTTTAATTTTTAAAACTTTTTCTTGCATTTCGATTATTCTTTAGCTTGAAAAAGTACTCCCATATCCTCTGTGATTTCTTAAATTATTTGTAAACTTGTTGCTTATCTTCAAACATTTAGCTATTATCTATTTAGGAAACATTTTCTGTGTTATTAGTGGTTCTGATTTAATTCAGTTGAGGATAAGAAAGAATAATGGTGTTATAATTCTTTTGATTCATTGTGATGCTGTATGTGGCTCAGATTGTGATATGTCTGAGTCAGTCTTCTAAATACACTCTTTAATAATGTACACTTTAGCCTGTAACCCCAGCACTTATGAGGCTGAGACAAGAGGATTATGGTGAGTCCAAGTCACTGCGAATTCAAGGCCAGCCTGCCTCCATAGCTAGTTAAAGGTTGGAAGGTTGGCCTGAACTACATGGAGAGACTGTCTCAAAAACAAACAAACAAACAAACAAACAAACAGTACATTCTTTACTTGTTGGCAGTATGTATTAGTTACTTTTATGTCCTTGGCATAAAATATCTAATACTACTGAAAGGAGAAGGGTTTTATGTGGTCCCCATTTTTCAGTGGGTTTAGTCCATGGTTGGCTGTCTCTAAGGCAGAAATGTCATGGGGTATCATGGCCACCTGCTCACCCCATGTCAGACAAGAAGCCAAGGGAGAAAAGAGGATCTGGCGACCAGAATGCACCCCTTGTAGGTCACTCTGCCAGCCACCTGACTCTTTGGCCAAGCCCCAGATCTGAACATGAAACTTTTGGAAAATGGCTCAGATCTAAACCACAACAGTGTGGTGTCTGTGAATATATGTGATGATCAAGTCAGTTTTTAATATTATACAAACTTTCTTTAGCTTTTTTTGGTCATTGTTTAATAACCTACTGAAAGGGGAATGTAAAATTTGAAATCATGCTTCAGGACTTGTTTCTTTAATTCTATCAACTACGCTTCCTATGTTTTTATGTTCTGTTACTAGCTGGAAATACGTTCAAGCTTTCCTTGTGAACTGACCTGGTTATTATGAAATGTTTTTTAATTTTATCAGGGTTGTTTCCTTGAAGTCTGCTCTGTCTCAGAGTGGCATAAAGCACCTGACTTCTTATGATTAATATTTATACGGTATGTGATTTTGTACCTGTTCTCTGGCAATCTGCTTGAATATTTGTATTCATAATTCTTTAAAAGAGCATTTGAATTCATTTTTAAAAATCCAGTCTTATAATATTGCCTTTTAACTACAGTGCTTAATCTATTTGGATTTCACATAACTGTAAACAGAGTTAGATTTTAGACTAACTTCTTACTTTTTATTCCATTTGCCTTTGGTTCCTTTGTTCCTGCTTTCTTGCTATATGTTTTGGATTAATTTCCTTTATTAGCTTTTGAATTATAGTTCTTGCCTTTATTTTTACTTTTAGTGGGTCTTCTTGAGACATTACTGTGCACCCCATAACTTAACATTTTACATTTTTCCCATAATTTAGTATTTCACCAGATGACAGATTCATTCTGTTTACTCTCCCATATACTGTCTTCTTGCCTATTGTATAATTTACTTTTACATGTCAAAGCAAAACACATCCTCACTTTTGTTTTAAAGAAATTTTAGCATTTTATTTTCCCAGTGTGGCTGGCTGTAATTTCTGGTGATCTTTATTCTTTCCAAAATATACTAATTTCTGTCTGATATAAGTTCTTTACAGCTTGACAAAATATTGCTTATAATTTCATACAATTCTGGCACTGGTAATGAATTCTGTCAATTTTTTAATGTAAAGTTGTGTTTCCCTTCCATTTTTGGATATTTTCACTCACTGTAGAATCATGAGCTGACAGCTCCTCCCTCCCAGAACTTAAGATATGCTATCATGCAATTTTTCCTTTCTATCATAAAAAGTCAGACATTATTTTTACTAGTGTCCTGTTACTCTGCAGGGGCTTTAAAGATTTTCCTCTTTATTGTATTATTCAGATACTTGCATATAAGTCCTTATATACAGTTTTCTTTATTTTTATACTTGTGTTTTGTTGAGATTCATGAATATATATGTGATATATTTAACCAAATTTAGCAAAAATTATTCTATTAATGATTTTTTGCCCCAATATTTTTCTTTTCTCTTTTGGAAATCCAAATAAAGATACAGATAGATATGTTATGCACAACTTGATAGTGTTCTAATGGTTACATTTTGTACATTTTGTCTTAGTGACTCATTTGTTTCATAATGAATAATTTCTGTCGATTGTTTCTGTGTTTCATAGATTCTTTTTTATTCTTTACCTAATGAAATATATAGATATAGATATGTATATGGATACAGATATAGATAAGGATACAGAGATATAGATATAGGTATAGGTATAGATATAGATATAGATATAGATATAGATATAGATATAGATATAGATATAATTAGTTTTGTTAACTAGAATACAGGGGTTGCTCTTCTCATTGAGCTATATCTCAGTTATTTTTTAAATTTTTTTTAAATTTTTAAACATAGTCTCACAATGTCATGAAGTCACACAGACTGGGCTTGAATTTGCAGTTGCCTCAGTTTCTCAGAGTCCTGGGATTACAGGTATGCATCACCACATCCAGCTTTCCTTTTATCACTTTTTTTTAAGAGAAAAAAAACAAAACAAAATAAAACAGAATAAATGGTAGCGAAAATACAGTATTCCAAAGCAAAATGGAAAAGTACAACAACAATAAAACCTAAGAAATTATTACTTGACAAATTACATACTGACTTCTTGGAAATAGTTGTTCAAATTACAAAGTTAGAAGATGTAAAGTAGACATTCAAACAGTGAGACTCTTAACAGTTCTGCTCCACGATCTGACAAAAACAGCAATATGGTCATCCATCTTACCCACTCAAATATACATGCAATTATATCAAAAGGGTAAAATTAAACACAACAAAACAGAACAAAGCAGATAACAAGAAAGCAATGTAAGACATAAATTTCAAAACTAGACAATTGGAGATATTCACTCTCTATCATATTGACTCGTTTTCTTCCAAATAGTTGTCCATATTGTCACATATAGGGAATTCACATGAAACAACCTAGTATGGAATTGATCTGAGCAGGATGAGGAGGGCATTACAGGTCTTCAAGACCAGACATTAGGGAAGTCGTGAATGGCTGCCATAGTGTCTCTCATTCTCCTCAAAACAGCTGTCCATACTTTAATGTGTGTTGAACTTAAACAAGGCAAAGCAAGCTAAGATCACTTTGAACAAAAAGTGATAGTTTTGCAGGACTTCACATCATGACATTATGGAATCAGCACTGGGTATTGTAGTGTCTCTTTTTCGTCAAAGTAGTTGTTTATTTCAACATGTGTTATATAGTTGGTTCTCGTCAATTGTTTATAAGCTCTACACATGCATGAGTCTCTGCATGTATATCTATCATTTCTGTATTAGCAGGAAAAACAAAACAAAGCAAGATAAAACAAAACAATTCCTAAAAAAGCATGAGGCAGAAAAGTCACATAAAACCGCAATACTAGGTGATCTACAATGGTTACCATGGTGTCTCAGCAGTATATAATAACATTAATAAAAACAAAGCATTAGAGACATTATAAGACTTCAAAAGCAAGTAATAATCAAACCTGAGTGGGTATCTTAGTGAATCTTGTCATCTTCAGTGTAGTTGCCTATACTCTTAGACTTGATGCTATCCATCACAACAGATTTAAATAAAATCAGTCAATACAAAGTAACAATCTAATAAACCAGATTCAAATAATATCAGTCATAATAAGACAGTATAAGTTATAAAGGGCTTCAGATTAAGTT
>PVJX010034922.1:0-18586 GCA_004027295.1 Dolichotis patagonum | reverse complement strand
CTTTCACTATATGCATGCCTTTATACTATTGTGTTATGTTTGATATTATTGTAATTGAAACTATGCTCAACTATAGCAGAGTAAGAGATATGGTGTTAGATACTGTTGATGTCCAGTTGACTTAATGTAAAGTACTGTGTTGCCTATGTTGTCCTGTTCTGATCTGCTCTGTACTGCCCCCTTTTGTTTTATTCTCTTTGAAATAAAAAAAAAATGCAGCAAATCATCAAGAAAATTATACATCACAACTAAGTTGGATTCATTCCAAGAGTGCGGGGATGGTTTAACATATGCAAATCAATAAATGTAATACACTAAATCAATAGAGTCAAAAACAAAAATCACATGATCATCTCAATGGGTGAAGAAAAAGATTTTGATGAAGTCCAACACATGTCCATGATAAGAATCCTTCATAAACTCAGTATACACGATGTCTACCTCAATCTTATAAAGGCCATCTATGACAAACCAACTGCCAACATTATACTAAATGGACAAAAACTGAAAGCTTTCACTTTAAAATCAGGAACAAGACAAGGATGACCACTATCAGCACTCCTATTCAATATAGTTCTGGAAATACTAGCTAGGGCAATCAGATAAGAGAGAGAAATAAAAGGAATAAGGATAGGAAAGGAAGAACTTAAATTATCACTATTTGCAGATGACATGATACTCTATACAGAAGACTCAAAAAACTCCATTGAAGACTACTAGAGGTAATAAACAAATTCAGCAGTGTAGCTGGATAAAAAGTCAATGCTCAAAACTCAATAGCATTCCTGTACACAAACAAAAGACTCGATGAGAGAGAAATTATGGCAATATTGCCTTTCACTATAACATCTGAAAAAATGAAATACTTAGGAATCAACCTAACTAAAAATATAAAAGACCTATATGCTGAAAGTTATGCTATGCTAAAAAATGAGATTGAAGAATATATTAAAAAATGGAAGGATATTCTTTGCTCTTTGCAAGGAGAACAAACTTTTGTGAAAATGGCTATACTTCCAAAACTGTTATACAGATTTAATGCAATCCCAATCAACATACCTCACAGATCTAGAGAAAACACTCCTAAAATTCATTTGGAAGTAGAAGAAACCTCTAATAGCAAAGGCAATTCTGGGAAACAAAGGCAAGGCAGGAGACATCTCAATTCCTGACTTGAAACTGTACTACAAAGCCACAGTGATAAAATCAGAATGGTACTGGGAAAGAAATAGACCTGAGGATCAATGGAACAGATTAGAAGATGCAAGCAAAACTGCAAAGACACTCAGCCACCTTGAATAAATGGTGTTGGAAAAATTGGCTCTCCACATGCCAAAGACTGAAACTAGACCCATGCTTATCACCATGTATGAAACCGAAGTCTAAATGGGTCAAAGACATAAATATTAAAACAGAAACACTAAATCTACTGGAAAACAAGGTAGGTAGAAGTCTTGGAGACATAGGGGTAGGCAGAGAATTCATGAACAAAATGCAAGCTGCATGGGAAACACTTCAAAGTATCAACAATTGGGATCTCATATTATTGAAAAGTTTCTGCACTTCAAAAGAAATCACCAACAGTGTAAAAAGAAAGCCCACAGAATGGGAAAGAATTTTAACCAGCAACCCCTCAGACAAAGGACTTACATCCAGAACATATAAAGAATTGAAAAACATCAAGCACCCCCAAATGCAAAGACACTCTCCAAAAATGGGCATCTGAGATAAATTCACAGTTCTCAGATGAAGATATACAATTGGCAAATAAATACATGAAGAAGTGTTCACCATCACTGATCATTTGAGAAATGCAAATTAAAACAACATTGAGATTCCATCTCACACCGGGAAGAATAGCTGCCATCAAGAAATCAAGTGATAACAAATGTTGACGAGGGTGCAAGGAAAAAGGAACAGTGCTCCACTATTGGTGGGAGTGTAGACTGGTGCAACCACTATGGAAATCAGTATGGAGATTCCTCAAAAACTAGGATTCCAGGTCCCATTCAATCCTCCTGGGTATTTTCCCAGAAAAATTGCAAAGTTCATGTCACAGCAATATATGTGCACCCATGTTTATAGAAACATATTTTGTAATAGCTAAATCTTGGAAATGACCAAAATGCCCATCAACCACAGAGTGGATAAAAAAGATGTAATTTTTTACAATGGAATATTACTCAGCTATAGAAAAGATGATTTGAGGCATTCATAGGTAAATAAAGACAATTTGAGACTATTCTCACCAGTGAAATAAATAAGAATCATATTTATAAATATTACATTGTATCTCTATTGTAAAAATTAATAAGAACTGTAGGAGTAATAAAACCCAAAATGTGTAATTTGTATTTTAAAAGGAGAGGAAAAGTAAGTGCTCAAAAGGATATAACTGCATGTATGTTTAAGTGTGTAAGATCAATAACCATTTTATTAAGTTTTGTTGGGTAGTTGAACAGAACTGTTTGCAGTCTCTGTTTATATGTCCACTGTGTATGCTTTAGCTTTGTAACTTGAACAACTATTTTTAAGAGGACAGTATGTAATTTTTCAACTAGTGATTTCTTACTGTTTATTTTTTTGAAATTGTGCATTATTTCTACCATCTTTCTGTTTTGCATTTTTTCTCTTTAAATAAATTTTTTTTAAAAAGTGAATTGTTTGAGAGCCATGAATAAACTACTTTCCATATAGTCATTCTTTCCAAGTTTGAATCTGTATTTAGTTAATAATTGGAAGTTGACAAAGTTCTCACCATATTGTACAAAAACACTATGAAAATACCCATCAAAACAAAGCACTTGTTACATGCCTAATGATCTGCTCACTCTGGATTTACTAGTATTGTTCTACCGACATTATTTTTAAAAACACAGATTTATTATTTCATGTTGGTATATAGTTATCATAATAGTTATCATACATAATGCTGCTTTCCAGAGAATACATGTGTGTGAATAATTATTACAATAACTAAATCTATTTCTTGAGACATGAAAGTAGCTTTTCTTCCATGGTTTCTTAATGTAACATTTCATAAAGTGTATTAATTGATACGAATTTAGAACATAATTCTAAATCTTCTAAATTTACTTTTTCTGTAATATAATTGAAAATTTTTATTCTAAGTACATATTTTAATTTTGAGAGTTAAAAGGAAGAGAGACTTTAATTCTTATATTATGCTCATTAAAAGAAACAAAGAAATGCTGGGAAGTATAATAATTTCTTTTTGCAAAAGAAAATGAAATCTAGCTATAAGAATAAATATTACTAGTTTAAGAAAACAGTACAATGAATGAAAACTGTTATTGTCACTGTCTTAGTTACTTTTTACTCATCACTGAGACAAAATACCTGATGCCCAAAGTTGGGAAAGGAAAGGTTTATTTCTTACAGTTTTTGGAGGTTTTAGTCCATAGTCAGCAGGGTGGCATGGTGGGGCCACAGTTTATCGCAGCTGCAAACAGCAAGGCGGAAACTGGCAAGAGAGAAACACACCTTCTTCCTGCCATTACATCACATCCTGGCTCCACCCCCTAGGAGGGTGTAGCACTGACACCATCAATTCAAGCACTAGACAATGAACCAGTCACAAATGTACAATGCAGATACATGAGGCCTGGGGGCCACCGACATAAACCATGACATTCCACCCCTGGCCCCCAGCAACTCATGTATTACCTTTATATAAAAGACATTTAGTCCATCTCCAAGAGTTGCCAAAGTCCAACATTTTTAGCCTTGCTGAGAAGTCCAAGTCTCAAGTCTCCTCCAGTATCTATGGCAAACTCTTAACTGTAACCCCCTGTACAAGTGAAAGAAGGTTAAACATTTCTGAAATGCAAAGGCACAAAATAAACATCACCACTCCAAAAGTTACAAATGGGGGAATATAAAGCATTGGAAACAGAGCAAGTCCAACATCCCCAGGACGAACATTAAGTCCTAGAGTTCTATGCTCAGCATTTGAAGCAATCTGGTTGCAAGCTCTAAAAGGCTTGGGTGATTCCACCCCCATGGCACTTCTAGGGATATCAGCTCCCACAGCTTTTGTCTTAAACCCTCTCTGCTCAGTTTTTGCAGCTTTCCTTGGATGATCCACGTTCTTGGCTTTTCCAAATTTCTGGGGTCTCTACTGCACCTTTGGTTTCACCCTTACATCTTTACAAATTGCCCTCTCGGGGCACACTGGTTGGCCTCCCAGGCCCTTCACAATCAAGGTGGAAGCCTTTTCATCCTCAGAATTTGTGCATTTTTCTTGCACCTAAAATCAGCACCATGTGGATGCCGCCAAGGCCTGCTGCCAGCTGGAGCAGTAGCCAGGCTTTTCTCTCTCTTGGCTGTAGGGGTCGATTGCCTAGATCGTTGGGCTCTGTGAACCCGATTGTGAAGAAAAGCTTTTTTATGTTGCCGCCATTTTGGAACCTCATGTGGCGGCTGTCATTCTGGAACCTCATGTGGCCTCCTGTGCCATTCTGGAACATGGTCCTCTGAAGCTTTCTCATCTTGAGAAAATTCTTACACTTTTGCAGTTTTGGGGCTGAAAAGGGTGAAAACCCGCTGCTTCCTGGGATGCCTGAGGGCCGTCTTTTTTATCTCTCTGTTTCTTCTCAACAATCAAATTTATCATTATAATCCACAGCTTTACTGGAGTTTTCCTTCTGGCCAAACTCACAGTGTTTTAAATTATCCTGCTGGGCTCTTTGCTCTTGATTTGCAACATAGATTTGGCTAAAAGCCCCCAACAATAGCCATGCCACAGTCTCAATGTTTGACTGCCTTGAAATTTCCTTTGCCAGATTAATCAGTCCATTACCCTTAATCTCAGTCTCAGGCAAAGTCTCTGGGCATGAGCAAAATGCAGACAAACTTTCTGCCAAGCCATAACACACATCATAGGGAGTCCAACAACCAATGCAGTCCTTCTTCCCAGCAGAAATCTCCCAAGCCTTGTCTTTACGATCAGGCTTTCTATCAGCCTTCTGGTCTCCTGAGCTCTCACCAGAATCTCCTGTACAGAACAGCGTCAGCTGCTCCAGCTCTTTGTACCCAGGCAACAAGTCTGAACCTTTCCAAACTCTGCTCACAAGCCATTTCCAAAGCCTCTCAAAAAACATGGTCATGTATAGTCACAGCAATGACCCCACTCCTGGTACCAAATTCTGTCTTACTTACTTCCCACTAGTCACTGAGACAAAATATGTGATGCCCAAAGTTGGGAAAGGAAAGGTTTATTTCTTACAGTTTTTGGAGGTTTCAGTCCATACTCAGTTGGCTCCAAGGCAGGGTGGCATGGCGGGATGTCAGTTCATGGCGGCTGCAAACAACAAGGCAAAAACCAGCAAAAAGAGAGAAACACACCTTCTTCCTGCCATTACATCACATCCTGGATCCACCCCCTAGGAGGGTGTAGCACTGACACCATAAATCCAAGCACTAGACAATAAACCAGTCACAAATGTACAATGCAAATACATTATGCTTGGGGGCCACCGACATAAACCATGACAGTCACAGTTATTTTTCTCCTTCCATCTAGGAACATAAAGATCAAAAATCAAAGGAGAGTTATTACTTTAATTACCAACAAGAATCAAAGGCAAAGATTAACCATTTGTAACCAAGAGAAAAACTTGGCAAAGGAGAAAAGCTATCAGAAGGAAAAACCTAATTTGCTATGAACTGTGTGACTTACTGTGCTGAGATTCTGGCTCAAAATTCAGACTGTCGCCAATCACTTGATTGTGTTGTCCACTAAAATGAATGCAAGTATTAACATTTTTCAAAATATGACATAAAAAGTAAAGACAATTTCACATAAAGCTTTTGCACTAATTTTAAAATTATCTATGAATGTATGTTGATATTTTTCTCAAAATCTCTTGCAAATGCTATTTATTATTAGATTTCAACATCCAGCAAAATGAATTTTATAAAGAAACATTTAATAGTAAAATCAGTGCCTATGAAAATATAGGACTAAGTGTATTTATATAATTTACTTTAAATAATTTAACATGTGATGAGGTTATAGGATTATGCTTAAATTTTCTTCTATATTTTCTTGTATATTTCTAAATTTATAGATTTGTTTTTATTAAAAATGGTCAACTTTTTAAAGGACTGGTAAGATTTTTCTTCTCCAATTATTAAATATAGACACTCTTATTCTGCCCCATAAGTGTATATGTATATTTGAAATTTTTAAAAATTTAATATATTAGGAAAACAAAATATAAAGGCTATGTTTGTATTTTGAACTGCATCTTTTGATCCCAAATTACATAGAGAACACCAAAAAATGTGTTCTGGAAAACTTTTTAATATCTAATCTAAATGAAATTGCAACTTCTCCTGCCAAAAGTATTAATTCTCACCACAGTTACAATACAATAATGTTCGGTGATTATTTGTTTAAATAGTAATTTGGTACTATTAATTGGTAAATTCTTTAAGACTAATACATGGTTTAACTTACCTAGCAGACTATTCTTGTTTTTTGGATCTTCATTGCATATATCAAATAATAATAATAATAAAGAACTACATCATTAAAAACAAAAGTCTCCCTATTCTCTGGGCATTGTCCCAAACACATCAATTAACTCACTTAATTATCTGAATTATCTTGTAAAATAATTTAACAATAATTTATAGATGAGGAAGCTGAATATAAAAAGGTTGAGTAATTTCCCAAGGTCACATAGCACCTTAAGCAGTGGACCTTGACTGAGTCCAGGAGGAGTAGTTTTAAACTGAACTTTCTAGCACTCTACTTTGTACCTTCCTGTCACTCCCTATACATATGACTTTGCTTAGACTTTGTTTAAACTTCACTGTCTCCCAAAGGGGTAATGCAATCTTTTCTTTTCTTTCAAGAAGAGATCCATGTAGGCCTGTGCTGTGTGGGATGACTCAGTAGTTATGTTTGATTTGGGGTGGGGGTACTAAAGAAAGACTGTGCTTTACAATGACTATAAACTATCTATATATCAATCTGGTGAGTAGAACAATTTCTACAAGTATTCAAGGATGCACTGAGTTAAATAAAATGTGATTATCAAGGGCAAAACTCACATCCTGTTATGACAACTCTAGCAACTTTGTTCTTGACTGTAAGGGTGGCAATATAACAGCTAAGGGTTGGGATAAGTCTATGTGTTCATGTTATTAATCATTTTCACAGAAACTTACAACAAAGGAAAATATCCAGTTGCTTGAGGAAAGCAGACTATTTAAGAAATGAGCTGTCTTGGAAAGTACAAGCATAATACACACATGCAGTAAAAGGACTGTAATGAAAATGTGAGAGACAAGTTAAACGCGAGTTATGGATGACTGGGGTGGGGGAAGGTAACCATTTGTAATTGCCTTTCGTAACTGCACAGAAAAGAGTAATCATTTGTAGTTACAGAAGGAAAGGTGTGGGATGGTGAAATGTAACTGAGAACTTCATTAATGGCAAAAAAGTTTTGACTAGCATGGAGCTACCCATGGAATTTAGAGGAGATTTAGCAGAGTTGTGTGCTTGGGAAACAAAATTTCAGAGGTAGGGGTTCGACGAAGGACTTGGACATAAGGACACAGACACAAAATCTTCATGCATCTTGTACTAATACATCACTATGTACCTATCTGTAAATGTCCTTAGAAAAGAAACAGAGTATTTTCATTTGTGACACAAGGTCAAAAGTTTGTTTTGTTTTTTGTTGCTCTTCTCCCTCCAAACTGAGCTGACAGAGGAATAAATGTGTTCATAGCCAGCAGAAAAATTTCTAGTTAGGAAAGAGAAGTTAAAAATATAAGTGAGAGACACAGAGAACATTATTAGAGGACATTACTGAGACATAACAAAACATACAACCAAGGTTGCATTTTTGAAAACTTTACTGTTGGCTATTGATGGAGAATCTTGACATAGATAAATGTTCCCATTGGTAACCATTAGAAAAGGTAAGGGAATTATCAAAAATTGTTTGAAGAAATTAGAAAGCTTCTACCATATCTAGGATTTAAAATGACAAATCTTGAAGAAAAGAAAAAGTATATACTTAGACAAGCCACATTTTTCCATAAGCATTTGCCTAAATTAGGTCCAGGAAAATTTTAAAATGCTAAACAGAGACAGATGCTTATAGGAGAAGCCAATAACTCAGCGAAATCTCCTAGTAAAGAGAACAAAATATTGCAGTAGTTAAGTCGCAGCAATCAGGAAGTAAGGAGCCAAAGTCTCACAAGCACAGAGATAAGAAAGTAACATTTAATGTCTTCTGTCCCATTAAGATATTGCCTACATTAATTTATACTGAATAGTAAACGGTATGGCAGTAATCTACATAGTGACGGAAAAGGAGCAGAAAATGAAAAGGAATTGCAAACAAAAGAGGCTGCCAGTCCTATAGTTCTAACAAACAAAATGCAAGAAGGATACAAGCAGAAAGAAAGCTCTAGGTATCATCTTTGGTGCTTTGTTATTTTCCCCTGGCATAATGTATCTTGGGGTGTGGATAGACAGAGACAGAACGTTCCTGCCAAACTAACAATGCTTAAATTGATTAAAGCTCATAATAGACTTGGGATTGACTGTTGTTCTCTACCCAAACTACCAGAGTGTAGGATGCATCTTCTATGAGGAGAGAAAACATTCATAAATTCTTCAGTTTTTCATTTGCAATTCCTAACAGTCAGTTTTTAAAAGGTGTTAAACATGCTGAAACAAATGAGGAAGAAAAACAGACAATAAAAACAAATATATAGGAGCTTGGTGGAGTAAACAGAAACAACTACATGTATAAATTTTATAATTTAGTGAGAAGTATAATATCAGTGGAAAAATAGGCACAACAGGACTCATTACGGAGATTTCCAAAAAGATAGTGAGCATATTGCTCCATTTTTTTTGTTTATTTTGGAAAGTAAATTAGAAACTCAGAGTCTGTAAAAGACTTATCATACAATAAAAGTTAAAATGCCTGCTAATATTAAAACTGAAATGATGTGAATGGAATACTCATACACCATTGTTATCAATGTAAATTGCACACTTTTTTGAAAATCACTAGAAATATGTACTGTTGCAATATATGGATGCAGGTTCAAACATTGGCAAAAGTAATGTTAAAAGTTAAGGCAGTGGTGATTTTTGTGCTAAATACTGACCAAATTAAGATATAGGAAGGACTTATGAAATACAAATATCTTAAGATCACAAGGCCCAAGTCACACTCTCTTTGCCTATCATTTTGCTGTAACCATAGCTACAACATTAACTTCAAAACTGATACCCTTTTACTACATTCTATATCACTTGGACTCTGTGCCTCTTCTGATAGAGATGTCTGCAGCTGCCACATGAAAGGCACTCAGGTGTTCTAGAAAATATGCAAACATGTAAATGCCAGGTAGCCACTATCCCTATCACCTCAGCCAATACTAGGTTCAAGTCAGTTATTGATATTTCCCTTTTCTTTGTTTCATGAAGAAATTTCTGCAGTATATTCTCCATGACTTCTCAGAATTATTAGCTGCATTAAATCCTAAATACCCACAGTGATTATTAAGCCAATGTGTACTTTTGGATAAGAGTCTCCTCACTGTGAAATTTCTGTTTTTATGCCCTCGATTATATTTACTTAATTACTTCTTGCACATAACTACTTGCTAATAATCTCAAGTTCTGACTTTTGGAGAAATCCTGATGTTCCTGCTGATACACTTGGAAAAAGTTCCTCAGGATGGGATTCTGGAATGGAACCATTTACCAATCAGAAGTGAATCCAATCTTATTACAGTTAAAATTGGAGTATTGGTAATATCTCAACATGTAATAACATTACAGTTACTACACCCTAGTCATTGGTGGATTTTAATAAGGGACAGATTTCAGGCAATACTCTGTGTTAGGTACTGAGGTGGCATCTGTGTGGTATAGTGGTCGTGATAATAACCCTGAGATTGTTCAAGGTAGTTTAGTTTTTGCAGAAGACAATGGTCCATGTATGTTAAGCATCAATTTATTTGCTGTGGAAAAGTTAAAGCTTTTCTATGGCAACACTTAAAGAGATGCACATACTACAACTAGAATACTGAATGTGCTAAAATTTAGGCTCAAAGTATACATGTAAGAGGAACCAAGTCGTAAGGGGAGAGAAGACCCTGCTGTGACACATTTCTTATGGGGATATTAGGGGTTGATAAGATTCCATGTAGCATGATGGTACTTAAATGACAGAAAATGAATGCAAATTATACTTCCAAGGAATACAGATGCTGCAGCCTGATGTTCCCTTGTTGCAACACCAGTCTCTACAGCAGTGGTTAGATCTTCATGACAGTGGAGTCCTGACAATCGGGTTAGTGATCCTATAAAAGATTACACAGCACTAGCTAGCTCCTTCCACCAAGTGAGGACACAGGGAAAACAAGGCACTATCTATGGCCCTCAACTGGCACCAATCTACCAATACTCTGGTTGTGGACTCCTCAGTCTCTGTCACTGAGAGAAATAAGAGCGTGATATTTCAGCCCATTCTGCGTATGGTTTCTGTAATAGCCTGAATGGACTAAGATAATAAGAGAGCTGATACATGGAAAAGCAATAGCATATTATCTGACTTAACCAAAGAAAGATAACAGCAGCCTGAGAGACTGAAATTAAAGCCAGAACAATGGGTAAATGCAATCCTTCCTCCAAATCTAAACCACTGCTCTGACCAGGGGCCCACAATGACATTGAAGAGCAGTTCCATTTGAGAGAAGCTCTTAGAAGCCATTTTATGCATGTGCAGTAAATATTACTTCAATCTTTTCCCAAAGGGTGCTGAAATCCTTTACCAGAGTGTACTGGAACAAGAAAAACAGACTCCATTCACCAGTGTGTCAAAATGCACAGAGAAGGCAATCAGTAGTTAGAGAGGACTGTTGGTGCTACAGATTATCAGAGCTCTTTTCTGGTTAGTCATTGTATACCTGCACAGTGACTTTGCCAGTGGAGTGGGTATGGTGAAAGCACAGACAATATTGCTGGTTCAAACCAGTAACCATCTAACCAAAATCAATCTAAATGTTGTTACCACTGGAAGATCAACTGACAGCCAAAACCAATGCTAAAACCTCAGAATTACAGCATTCCTCAAAAATGAGTCAGCTTTACAGAGGCACATTGATTATATTCTATCTCTCCTATTTTCAATGGGGTAGAAACTTGTCTTTATTGAAACTGATGTTTCAATAGTTCAGAAATGGGTTTGTCTTTCCTGCTCACAATAGCTCTGACACTACCATCTAGGGGCAAGCACAATGCATAGTTTATGCCCATCAGATCTCAAATAAAGCTCTTTTGAAAAAAAAAAGAGATGTCTTTATTGTGGAAGTACATATGATAGTGCTTGGGGACAGCATACTAGAAAAGTGAGAGCCAATGTCTTACTAAATATTCAGCTGAAATTACAGTTTGGCCTTGGAATGCTGTCCTACAAGTTGTAATATATTGCTGAAGCAACTACAAAATCTAGGACTCACTTCTGCCTCATAGGAAAATATCAGCTAAAATATTACAATGTTGTATTTCATAATCTGATAATTTTTGCACAGAAGTGAAAAGTAATGAATGTGCTGTTCTGCATTAGAAAGTTTAATATACTCGAATCTTGAAATAGGAAATTCTAATGTTGTTCCATGTTTTGAAAACTTTTGTCCTCATAGAAATTTATGTCCACTTACTCTTAATATACCTTCTCTTATTTGTTATGAAAAATAACCAATTCCTTTATCTAGTTATCTTCTACAAAGCTTTAGAATCTATCAGACCTTTCCCTTTCTCCCATTTCCAATTGTCATTTTGAAATAATTTCACACACAAATATTGCAGAAATTATGCGAAGTTTTTATATGCACAAAATTTCTGAAACTACTAGTCATGGCATAATTATTACAGTAAGAAAATTGATACAAAGCTATTATGTAGTCTACAAACCTTATCCAAATTCTCTACCTGGTATTCTGAAGATGTTCTTATACTTCAGGACCAATTCCAGGGTCATATATTGCACATCATTTTCATTTCTTTGTCTTTTCTAATCTGTGAAAGCTCTTGAATATCCTTTGACACTTTTGGTTTCCTTTTTAATATCACAATACTTTTTCTTGAATTAGACTCTATCTTTGAAATTCAGCATGTCTCTATAATTAAACTAAAAAGCAGTAGTGTATAAGGACATGCAATACAGATCTCAGTTCCTGCTTATGGAAGCTTCCAGCTCAAGGTCTTCTCTACATCTTCCCTTTCTAGATCCCTGGACTGAGATAGTCACCCAGGAGGTTGGACCTAGATGCTCATAAAAACCATAGAGTTTCTGTCTTCTTGAGACCCCTATGTGAAAAATACCCATTAGGAACCTCCTCATTGCAAATACTATTTGTGAGCAAGTAACAATTCTATTATGATGTTGCATAGTTACACATTTTGACATGATTTCTATAAATAATTGCTATGATATCTAGAGTACCATAATGAATTCAGAGAACAATTAATTTCAGAAGTTAGAGCAAGTGTTAAAATATGCAGTTAATCTGTGGGTTTAGAGGTCTGATGTTCAGAGATGGGAATGCAGAAGAGCACAGGTAACTTAAGGCCTTGCGAACTTTTCAATGAGTGAGAAAAATTAAGTGACCATAGAGTGTAGTATGAAATAATTTAGTAGTAGTGTTAAATAATTAAGGTGACTTTGTAACCAGGTTAAATTCATTTTCTAAAACTGCAGGTTGTGGGTTTTCCTGGAGTTGTTGCCCACACACTGAAAAGTTCAACTCCAAACTTGAATTCTGAGATTCTCACAGCACTCTGACACTTTTAGTGTAGGGCAAGCCAGCACTACCCACAAAGCTACTGAAATAAAAAAAATCTCTGAACCACAAAAAGAGTCTTCCTGTTTTTAAGGAGCATCTAATCGTACCACCTCTACCCTCTCCTTTCTTCACACACAGACAAAATGTTCACTTTACAAGCAAATCTGAGGGCCTGGGATTTAGCTCAATGGTGCAAACACTTGCCTGGCAAGTGCAAGGTCTTGAGTTTGATCTCCAGTATCAAAAAAGAAAGAAAACAACCAAGCGATGGCCATGTGCTGAATGGACTGGTGGCTGGGGGTGCCAAGGAAAGGCAGACCAGAGGTGGGGTATGGCTGGCCAGAGCACGAATGGTGCCAGGCAGACCCCTAGGGCATGAGGGGGCTTTCAAAAGAGTCTTTAAAGAGGTCCATGTGTTTAGCTTAGCAGCACAAGCACCTGCCTGGCAAGTGTGAGGACTTGAGTTTGATCCTTGGTATCCAAAAAATAAAATAATAAAATAAAATAAAATAAAATCTGATCAGATGGCTATTTCATCTCACCTTTCTTTCAGTTTCAATTCCATGGACATAAGTCAGAAATGTCTACTTTTCTTTTAAAATAAAATCAAATTCCATATTGAGGCATCCACATCTCTGGCATCATACAGTCTGACTTCATTCCTCTGGAAAATGCTACATAATTCCATGCCTGGATCTTTGAGTATGCTGTTTCTTTCTGCCTCAAGTGATTTTTCTGCCACTCCGATTCACTAACTCACTTTTCTCACTTGAGCTTCAATATCATTCTTCTTTCATGACTGCAGACAGAGCCCCACGCATTTCCATTGGTGGGACTTGTAATGATGAATGTTCAATCCTTGTACAGTCAATTGACAAGTAGATATTTTGAGAGCAAAAAAATTATTTTATTCACAGTAGTCTTGTTTGATATTTGTTAAATGACTTCAACACTTACATTCTTTCCAACCGGCCTGACTGCTTCTTTAGAATCTTGGTCTCCTTTCTTAATCTGGTGAGCTGAAATTGGTTTAGAAATGTGGAAGAAAACTTCAGTGACTACAACCTTTATACTGAAAAAATACTGATTTTTCAAAAATCTATAAGTAAATGCTACAGACAAGTTATTATGGTTTACATGAACAGGCATTGTAATTAGGCAGGGCAATGCTTTGGGGAGGATGTAAGTGTTGAGACAAGTTTCACAGAAGGAAGGAAACTTATTTTAACAGGAACAATTAGAGTCAGAAAAACTCCAGAAGTAAAATTTTGCAGATTCATACATTCAACAAACACAGTCACAGGCAGACAAAGATCTGTAGGTTTTCTATCAGAAGACAAAAATACACAGGAGCAAAAGAACAAATCACATGATGAAATGTGAGCAATTTTCCACACACAGTCCATGGTGGTTTCTATTGCTTTGTGCTGAACTCACGAATAAAAGGCCAGCAGTATAAGGGTTTATTTTTCCCTTACAATGAAAAGTCCTAGTCAGGTGGTTCTGGGGCTATTTAGAGAATTGATGTCAGAACATTGGATCTGTCTCAGTGTGATTTTACACACTTTCAGGTCATGCTTTGTGCAGGTTCTTCAGCTCTGCCAGGCGTCTTATGCTGACATGGCAATGCCCAAGATGGTCCTCTCCCACAGCTCTTTCTCCGGGTGGGCAGGGTGAGTCTTACAGATCTTTTCCCAGAGCCACTCAGTGATAACTGCCTGCTAATTTGCATTTTCTACCCTGTTAGCTTGCTGACATCTGTAAGAAGAAGAGCGGCAACAGCTGTTGGTGTCGTGGTCCATCAACACTGCACGATAAGATATTGAAGAGGTGACCGTACAACTAACGTGTGCTGAACACCAAATCCATACCTGGAATTGGGAGGCACTGAAAGTAGAAAGAAAACACAGTTCGGGTCAGGGAGGTAGATGCGATAGAATCCCGACTAAGAACAATAGAAAAAGAATGTTATATTTCCTACCTCGGAGGACTAGGAAGAGAAGTTATTAGAGCAGAAATAGCCCCATCATCAGGTCTAGACACTCACACCACTGGGACAGAGACCTCTCACATTTTAAGGAAGTACAACTCACCCTTTTCCAGGGGAATCCATACCCTAGCAATTTGAAGACAAAAAATGAAATTTCTTGCTTACAAAATGAATTTTCTTTGTAGAAAGAAGTGTCCTTTCCTGAATTTTCTAGAATGTTTTTGAAAGTACCTTTATTGGGATGATAACCATTAGTTCACATGTTTTCCTCAGTTTCCCATCTGTTATTACTAAAAATACTTTGATCAGGAGGAAGTAGAATTGGAGTCTCAGTACTCTGGAATATCATGCAGCATGTTTCTTCCAGATTTTCTCTCCTATTGTTTCACTAAGTTAAAAAGCACAGTGGAGTCTATGTGTGCTCATGTGCTCTGTGGACCATCCCACACCCCTCAGCGGTACAGGGAAGACTCAAAAGTTTGGTCAGATAGTAGAATGGGAGAAGCACTTTTCTTTAAATTAGAGGGTGAAAAAACATATTCAGTCCTTTTCTATTCATCAGAAGATTATAAATATATGTATCGACCAGGTTAATAGGCATAACTTACTATTAAAAACATATGAACTTTCCACAAATTTACTTATAAATTAAAATTAATCTAATCAGAAGTAGAAAAGTTAAGCAGGAAAAAATAACTTCCAAATTCTAAAAAATAAAACAATTATTTCCAACAGTCATCCAAATATATAAAATAAGAAAATTATTAAAAAGTAATCATAGGGAAGAGCAATTTAAATTTTGATATAGAAATCAATAAATGAATTAAAAGGTTTATACAAAGACACTCAGCAACCTGATATTTGACAAAGTGTCTAAACATGTTCACTGGAGGAAGGATAGCCTATTTAATAAATGGTGTTGGAAAAATTGGCTCTCCACATGCAGACTGAAACTAGATCCATTCCTATCACCATGCACAAAACTAAAGTTTAAGTGGATCAAAGACCTAAACATTAAAACAGAAACACTAAACCTATGAGAAGATGAGGTAGGTAGAAAACTTAGAGACATAGGGGTAGGCAGAGATTTCATGAACATAACGCAAACTGCAAGGGAAACACTTCAGAGTATCAACAACTGGGATCTCATATTATTGAAAAGTTTCTGCACTTCAAAAGAAATCACCGTCAGAGTGAAAAGAAAAACCACAGAATGGGAAAGAATTTTAACAAGCAATGCCTCAGACAAAGGACTCATATCAAGAACATATCATATCAGAAGATTGAAAAACATCAACCCCCCCCCAAAATTCAAAGACCCTCTCCAAAAATGGGCATCTGAGATGAACACACAGTTCTCAGATGAAGATATACAAATGGCAAACAAATACATGAAGAAGTGTTCACCATCACTGGTCATTCGAGAAATGCAAATTAAAACAACATTGAGATTTCATCTCACCCCAGAAAGAATGGCTGCCATCAAGAAATCAACTGATAATTTAAATGTTGGCCAGGCTGTGGGGAAAAAGGAACACTGCTTCACTGTTGGTGGGAGTTCAGACTGTTGCAACCACTACGGAAATCAATATGGAGAATTCTCAAAAGGCTAGGACTGGAAGCTCCATTCAACCCAGCTAGTCCCCTCCTGGGCATTTTCCCAGAAGAACTTAAAAGTTCATATCACAGTGATGCATGTGCACCTATGTTTATAGAAGCCCAAATTGTGATAGCTAAATCTTGGAAACAACAAGATTCCCATCAACAAGATGCCCATCAACGGCAGAGTGGATGAAAAAGATGTGGTATTTTTACACAACGGAATACTACTCAGCTATAAAAAAGGATGATCTTGAGGCCTTCATAGGGAAATGGAGTCAACTTGAGGCCATCCTTATTAATGAAATAAATAAGAATCATATTTATAAATATCACATTGTTTCTGTAGTGTAAAAAGTAATTAAAAATGTACGAGTAATAAAACCCTAAATGTGTAATTGCTACTGTAAAAAAGAGAGGAAAAGAAAGTGCTCTAATGGATATAATTGCACATAAATTTAAGTGTGTAAGATAGATGACCATACTATGGTTTTTGTTACATGGTTGAGCAGAACTGTTAACAGTCTCATTGTTTCAATGTCTACTTTGTATGCTCTAATTTTGTAACTTGAACAACTATTTCCAATGATGAGAGTATGTAACATATCAAGTGGTGATTTCTTAGTGTTTTTGTTTTTTGTTGTTGTTGTTTTAGAGTTTTTTTGTCTGTCTATTTGTTTTTTATTCTTTTATTTTTTTCCCCTTTGCAATTCTGTATAGTTGCTACCATTTTTCTGTTTTGTCTGGTTGTTTTTTTTTCTCTTTAAATAAAATTTTTTTAAAAATCACAAATTCAAAAAAAAAAGCAATATGTTCAACATCTGCCTGACATCTCTGAAAGAATGTGATACCTCTGATAAATGCAATAAAGGCCAAGTATATAAAAAAAGGTTTATGTGCCACACACGAGGCAGTAGATAAATTTAGAGACTGATGGCTACCATTGTGGGGAAAATACTTTTTTAAAGAAGTTTCTAAAACTTAATCTGTTGAGGTCACTAAGTAAATCTAATTATTTTACATTTGAAGCTGGCTGGGGCCCGAATTGAGTCCCTGGCTCAGAGTGTGCGCGGGCTGAAACCCAGCACCCAGGGAAGCCTTGAAACTTCGCTCCCAGGCAGTGAGACCATGCCCTGCATCTGAAATCACAGGAGGTCGTGCACAAGAGTACCTGCGGGCATAACTCGTCCACATCCAGCGAACTCCAAGTGGCTAGTTGTTGCCTGTTGTCTGCCCCAGGAGCCAAAAGTGGGCCAGGTGATTCTCAGTGCAAGGGGTAAGCTTTGAAATATCCCTCGAAACCCAGGAAATATAGGAAAATGACAAAAAAAAAAAGAGCAAAATGCAATCTCAAACTTCCAGCCCAAACCAAGCAAGCCTAGGAGACATGGACACAGAAGAAAATAGAAGTCATCCACCTGAAATGCCTAAAATGTTATCAACTGAAGGAAAGAAACAACTCTGGGAAGCTATAAAAGAACTCAAATCAGAAATAATCTCCCAGGTAAAAGAAGAAGTGATAAATATAAGGAAAGAAATGCTGAACACATCTAAAGAAGACACAGTTAAAAAATTAGAAGAACAATGCAAAAAGATGGAAATTCTGAATGAGCAATATAGGAAACAAACAGAATGCATGAAGCAGATTCAAAGAGATATACAGGTAATCAAAAATTCCATTGAAAGTTGGCAAACCACCTCAATAAAAGTGAAGATAGAATTTCAGACCTCAAAGACAAGATTGAAGCTAGTGAACAGGAAAGGAAAGATCTTTTAAAAATAACAAGGAACCAGGAAATAGCAATTCAACAACTGCAAGATGATGCACAGAAAAACAACATAAGATTGATAGCTATAAACAAAAAGGAAGGTGGCAATACAAATGATATCAAGAAGTATTTACAGAAGTAATAGCTGAAAATTTCCTGAACATGAAGAATGGATACTGACATACAGATCAGTGAAGCATATAAAACTCCAAATAACTATAACCATACTAAAACTATGCCTAGACATATAATAATCAACATCCCAGAAATCCAACATAAGAACAGAATATTAAAAGCTGCTAGAGAGGAGAAACAGATCACTCACAAAGGAAAGCCTATCAGAATCACACCGGACTTCTCAACACAAACCATCAAG
>PVJX010034921.1:0-18589 GCA_004027295.1 Dolichotis patagonum | reverse complement strand
CTGCTCTTCTAACTTCTGGGTTGCTGCAGTGTCACCTTGCTGGCTTCTTAGTTCCTCCATCCTCTTCCTCCATCCTCCATGCTGTCAACTCCCAACTCTCCCTCCCAGGCGTCACTGTGCCTCTGCTTTAGTTGTCATCTTCTGGGCTCTGGCCTTCAGCGTCTTCTTGTTACATAAAGCAGAACAAACACGGGGAGAAACGGCACCGGTGAGCCAGAGGATTCCACCGGTGGCTTCTGACTAGGAACTCTCCCAAGTGCCAGGGCCCGGACTGGCGGCTTTCGGGCTTTTAATGGGAAGTGAGCGGGGAGCTCCACAGGCAGATTCGCTGCATGTGCCGGGACGGGTGGGTGACATCATGGTTGCTGAAGGAGTTTAAACATTTCAGCTTACATCCTGAGGCCAGAAGGTATACAGCGTGGGTTACACAGCGGGAGAAACGTCCTGTTATTTCTGGAGATACATCGTAGGGCCATCAGTTGCACAAGTACAGCAAAGACCTCGTTACACAAAGGAAGAAGTGTTTTGTTGTTGGGCCTGTGGACAGGCGCTTGGTCTCGGTGGGCATCCTGGGCAGGCTTTGATGTAAAGCTGTAATTTCCCCCTGTCATTCTTACCTGCCGTCCATACATGCTCTGGGGGCGGCCCAGGGAGGCACAGCCCCCCGCGTCACTCCAGGACTCTGAGGGCAGCGAGCTTCTCTGTGACCTCAGCAACCCGAGGCCTCGGTCCCAGCAGGCAGCCCCTCACCTTCCCAGGTGCACCTCGGGCTTCGCGAGGCCAGGCCACCCCTCATTCGGGATCCCTTTCTTCTTAGTCCTACCTAGTTTAGGTCTTGGTTTAATGCCAGCTCCCACCTAAAAGCCTCTCCTAATCCTCCTATCTGGAACTAATCTCTCCTTCCTCAATGCTCTTCTGCATTTCTTTGTTCACCTCCTTTGCCTCTTACCACATTCTGGCTCCTGGGGTATTGCTATGTCACCCCCAGATGGCAGATCCCTTGATGTGGGCTTCTTTATTTTCATGTCTCCTATCAGACATTTGCTGCTCAGCGGAGGCTAAGGTGAGCCCCCTTCCTGTCACTCAGTTCACAGGGGTCACTTCTATGATCGCAGTGATGCTCGCACTACATCTGCATATGTTCAAATCATCTATGGCTTTTGTCTGTTACATCTCTGTTCTCTATAGTGCCTGCTTCTTTTTTTAACCTCATCTTCTAACCAGATCTCAGTAATTTAAATTTAATTCTTTGGTACTGGGAATTGAACTCACAACTTTGCATTTGCCAAGCAGGTGCTGTGCCAGCTCAGTAATTTTTATTGGACTAATTTCTCCCATAAAGATTGAGTGCAAAACTCATATTTTAAGTGATCTACATAACTTCACTTAATCTTCTCAAGGACAGACTTCAGTTTACAGATGAAAAAAACTAATGTTCATAGACAGTGAGGCATTTTAGCAGCCTCACATAGTGGGTAAGTAAGTAGCTGGGTTGGGATTTGAACCCAGGTCACCATGACTCCAAATCCTACCCCTAAAAAGGATCAGGTTCTTTTCTTTCATCATGGGGAAAATCACTCCTCTGCCAAGAAAAGATATAGTTTGCAGTCACAGAGCAGGTGAAAGTTTCTGCCTTTTGTTCCAAAAGCCTTGGGGTTCCTTCTGGGATTTTTGCCTGCCCTGAACACTGGCGAGGCGGCTCTCCTTCTCTGTCTTTCCCCAGCCTTCCTCTAGCGACACAGACTCTGCTGACTGAGGCCCTGCACTCCAGACAGACGATGCAGCTCCCTCTGATACCCCCACAAAGAGCCCGCCCCGATTCTCAACAGCGGAAATGTAGTCTGTCCTTTCAAGATTCCCCCGGGACATCTGCCTGGGCTGCCAAGACACGGATCTCACATTTCCTGTCACAGATGCGAGATGAGCAGCGGATTCCTGGCCTCTGTTCCACGTCGGGTCTGAGTGGGTCGGAGCTGTTGGCAGTTCCTTTCCAGATCTTTCTCATCTGCCAAGTTGGATGACCTCTGGGGCGTACTGAAAGGTGTAGCTTTTTGGTTAGCTATTTTCCAGGGCTTTGGGGCTGTTTTGCTTTCCTTCCCCTTTAGTTTTTCTTTTCAGACAGACTCGGCCCCTTCATTCATTGCAGTAACCCAAAATGCACTGAGGCATGCGGCCCACGGGCCCTGGGCTCATTAGCACCAGGCCTGCAAGAGCATGCAGAAGTGCTAATGCAGCAGCAGCAGTGAGGGGAGGACCTCACTCCTGTTATTAGACAACCCAGCCTTTCTCTGTCTTGTTACCCTAGGTTCTCTTTTCCTTTTGCCCTGGCTCTTTGTTTTTCTCCTTCCGCTCTGTCTTTCTTTCTCTCTTTAAAGGCTGGACACAGTTTCTCAGCATCTGCTGTCAGATTTCTTGGTCCTCAGGCTGAAAAGTTGTGAGTTCTCAGGAATCCCCTGAAGCTGGCTGGCTCTGAGGGTGCTGTCACCTTATCCACACACGCATACCAAGAGGTAGGAACCTTTGCGGGCACAGACCAGGGTGGACTGGATTCATTAGGGACAGAAAATTAAAGAAAGGTAATAATGGTTTTTAAACACTTCACAAAGGGGAATCGCACCTCGAAGGTTTGTAAATTTGCAGTGCCAACTGATTATAAGGGAGTGCTGGTGCTACCCTCTTTGTGTTTGATTTGCAAACCAGAAAGCACACGCCCCCATATACATAATTGGATCCTCACGGTCTTGGCCTCAATGTGTCCGTGCAGTAGAAGTTTATTTATCCAGTGCTCATTCAGAGGGCAGTTGAATGGAACAAGAAAACTCCCACTTTGCGATAGGATTAGATACCATGGAGTATTCCTCCCCCGTACTCTTTCAAAGAATTTTCTTCTTTAAGTTTCTAAATCTGCTTGGGAAGAAAAAGTAAATTGCCAGAAGTGAGATTAGTGGGGAATATTGTTCTTAGGACAATGGTGTCTTTATGGCTTGACTGGTATGAGCTCCCTGCTTCAAAAAAATACAAGGGTGGGAGGTGTGGGGGTTCTTAATTGCCTACATCTGATCAACTGGCAGCAAAAAAAGAAGAAGAAAGAAAGAAATCTCATTCAGCTCTGATTTGGCCTGGATCAAGTCCACTTGCTAATCAGAGTTTAATGAGGATGCCACTGGCTCTGTTGTATTTGCCAATGCTGCCACTGAGGTCCCTGGCCTGCTGTGTGTGCAGAGAGCCCTTGCATCCCGCCGCCCCACAACGCAGGATGCAGGCCGAGATGGAAAAGTCCTGGCCCGAAGAAGTTAATTAAGTTTAGGCCCTTGGTGTTCCAAGTCACCGGAACCCAGGGTGGGAGCCTCACCTACCCACACAAAAGAGACCCACACAGAGCTTGCATGACCGTCCCTGGAAGTGTGAGCCGGGCTTCTGTGCGCCCCACTGCCAGTCCTTAACTGCGGGAACTGTGTCCCCTCCCCTCGATTGCACAAAATGAATAGGCCCGCCGGCCCAGGGCTGAGGGGGTGCAGAAAGGATGTGGCCAGTGTCCCATGGCACAGGCACCCAGACAGCAGACCCTGGCGGGACGCTGGAAGGCTCTGCCGAAGGGCTAAGGTGCTTTTACGCTGCGTTCTCTTCAAAGTCAAAACACATAAGCAAAAACACTGACCTTTAGCTGAGCTAGACATTGTTTCTTTTTTAGAATGTGTGCCCCCTAATCTCAGAGGAGAGGGGACTGAAGCGTTGGCGGTCTCCATGGGATGCTGGAGACTGCACTTGGGAGCCGGGCCCTGGGATGGACAAGGACACGTCCCTCTGCTGCATTTCTGCGCTCAGGCCAGCAAGGCGCCAGGACAGACAGCAGTGGAAGAGTGTGAGGTTTGCAGGCTGTCTGGCGTGGGTCTGAGTCTGAGGCTGCCTTGGGTCCAGGCTTGGTGTTCCTTGAGAAAAATATGACAGGAGAGCCAACATGACTGTGGGCCCTGTCTCGAGCACCAGCCTCGAAGTCTCCTGCAGCAAGCGTGGTCTCTGTAGACCAGGGTTTGCAGAATCTGGCCGCCCTTCACACCCTCTGAAGGTGACCTCCCAGAGTCCCTCAGAGATCTGACTTCTGGCATCTGAGGACACTGGTTCCCTGCCAGCTCTGGGTGATTCTGACTGATGCAGGTGAGCTATAGAGATGACCTCAGGGGACATGTTCTTCACCATATAGCTCCTTTATGACTTTCTTTAATAGACACCCTCCCCTTTCCTCCACTGCGACCTCCTGCCAGTCACTTCTCCATTTCCATATTTTTCAAATTCCAACAATGTCAAGTAAATGGAACCACATGCCAGTATAGTGTTTGTATTGAATTTTTCCTTGTCACATAATTGGTAATCCATATTACTGCATGTATCAATAGTTCATTTCTTTACTACTAATATATATATATTGATATGCTAATGTTTTGTTTAACCCTTTACCTGTTGATGGGAATTTGGGTTGTTTCTAATTTTTGGTCACTAAGAATAAAGCAGCCACGAACATTTCTGTATAGGGTTTTGTGTGCGTGTTTGTTTTTCATCAGTGGGGGTGCTCAGGAGTATAATTGTTGGATCATGTGATATTTAGGTTTGGTTGTATTGGAAACTGAAAGTTTTCCGAAGTGGCCACCCCATTTTACATGATCACCAGCAATGTATTAGCCTGAGATCTTCACTGTTTTTTAACAGTCACATACAGTGAGGTGATAGACCACTGTGGGTTTAGTAGGCATTTCTTTTGTGGGAGTGATGCAGGAAGTCTCTTCATGGGCCCTTTGCTATTTGGATATCCTCCTTATGCAGTGTGCCTGTTTTCTAACTGGATCACTTGTTTGATTATTGTTGTTTATTGAATTACTTATGCCATCTATAGTGAAGTATTTGGTCAGATACCTAGTTGATAAATATATTCTCCCAGTCTATAGCTGTCTTTTCGTTCTCTTATCAGGATTTTTTTCAGGGTAAAGGTTTTAATTTTGGTGAATTCCTATTTATCAGTGTTCTGTTCTCTCCAGCACATTTGGGTGGTTAGTCTAGAAGCTCTTTACCCAGCCCTAGATACTGAAGGTTTTCTGTTGTTTTTTTTTTTTTCAAAAATTTGTAATGTTACAATTTTACATTTAATCCATTATGTATTTTTAGTTAAGTCTGGTATAAAGTATATTCCTATATTGTTTATAAGCAAGACTATCATTCTTTATTTGTACTTTGACTTATCATAAGAAAAACCATACAATATTAAGCTTATGTGTCTGATTTATTTAGCTTAAAATTATGTTTTCAAGTTAAATTCATTTCTCACAAATAACTCAAATTTATCCTTCTTTATAGCTGAGTAGTATTCTATTATGTATAAGTAAAGAATTAAATAAAAGACAGGAAAAGGAGACAGGGAAATAGATATTTTGCAGATGGGAAGAGGACCCAGAGATGGAAGCTGGGGGAGGGAATGTAAAAAGAATTAAGATGTGTCCTGCACATTTGCCAGCTAATCACAATGAGTGTAATTATTATGTGTTGCAAACATGGAGTATAAAAGGTACTCTACTTAATGCATCACATAGCTTTTTCAAGTTTATTGAAAAGTTGTTTCTTCCTGGGTTCTGTGTTCCACACTGATCTGTGTCTGTCTCTCCATTATGACCACACAGTCCTGATTAACATAGCAATCCAATATGCTTTGAAAAGGGGTAGACTGCTTCTTGCCACTTTGTCATTTTGTTTCATAATGGATCGTCCATTCCCATTTTTCTTGCATTTTTGGTGCATTTTAGAATCATCTTAGCAAAATGAAAACTCTTTGTCATGAAAACTGGTGTCATGTAACTTACGCCACAGTCCATGTTTGTTTGAGAAATGCCATGTATTTGACTTCTTTCACTGGTGTCTTAATACTTTCAGCTTACAAGCCCTAGATATGTTTTGTTATTTATTTTTATTTTGATATTTTGAGCTATTGTAAATTCTATTGTATTTTTAATCTCAGTTTCCATGTGTTTACTACTAGTAGATATATAGTTGATCTTGTATCTTGTGGCCCCGATGAATTCACTTAGTACTAGGACTTTTTGGAGGAGTAGATTTCTTTAGATTTTGTATATAGGCAGTCATAGCCTTTGGTTTACTTTTCTTGCCTTATTGTATGGGCTAGAACTGTATTAGATAAAGGAGTACAGACAGCTGTCTTTCCCTCAACCTTACAGGGAAAGCATTCAGTCTTTCACTTGACTGTGAGCCGTTTTGTTATTTTTTCCATTTTTTGGAAGACACTCTCTGTTGAGGAAGTTTCTCTGTAGTCTTGTTTTCCTGAACTTCTTTTTTTTATCATGAATGTCAGAGTTTGCCAAATATTATTTCTGCATTAGTAGATGTAATCATGTGATTTTTTTCTTTTCTAACCTATCAATATGATAGATTTTAAAAATCAATTTCAAATTCTGATCAATTTTTCTTATCTGTTGGAATAAAGCCCACTGAGTTAAGGTATGTAATTCCTACATAGGTATAGTTCAATTTTACAGTATTTGTTAACACCTTGAGCTTTGCAACTGTATTTGTGTGCAGGATTTTTATTTCTTGGTACTATTACCTTTGCTAGATTTAGTACCAAAGTAGAAAACAATAACTTCATAAAAAATTGAGCAGCATATCTTCCTCTTCCATTTCCTGGAAAACATTATGTAGAATTAAATTAAACATTTGGATTTTTTTCCCAATGAAATCATCTGAGCCTATAGATCTCTTTTGGGGGGAATTTAAAAATTATAAATTAATTTTTTGTAATAGTTGTAAGACTTTTCAACTTTTCCAATTATCCACTTCATTTTGGATGAGTTAAAATAGTTTGTACTTCTTGAGAAATTGGCTTAGGTCTTCCATCTTGTAAAATTTATATTATGTATGGTTGTTATAGCGCCCCCTATGGCCCTTTCCATGTCCACAAGATTTCTATTGCGGTCTGGTGTTCATTTCGCTTTCTTGATACTGGTAATTGGTGTGCTGTTTGTCAGCCTAACATAAATTTTGTTGTTTTTTCTTAAAAGAACCATGTTTTGTTTCATTGATATTTTATATCATTATGTATTACTTTATTTTCTTTGAAATTTCCTTATCGACTCATGTTGCTTGGTTTCCAGATTTTTGGAGATTAATAGAGTTTGTACTGGTTTCTGAAAGTTTTTCATTAGGATAATAGTATAATCTTTTCTAACAGAGCTAATGTAACATGGCCACGACTGACCAGCAGTAGCAGGTATCTTGGGCATGTGTGTCCAGTGTGAGCTTAGGCTAACACAGTATGTGGTTGGAACATTATCTGACCTTGGGGCTCCTCTTTTCTAGAGAAGCACCTCCAACACTGGACTCTTGAAGTCTGATCCAAGCTTCCAGCAATGGCTGTTGGCAGTGGATATTTCTATGGAGGCCGGGAATTTTCCTTCCTTGAGTTATGTCTTTACTGAGATTGTAGAAAAAGAGTAAAAGCTCATCATTGGCTTTGAAAGTCTGGAAGACACCACACAATTTAATCTGACTTCCACTTTAGTGTAGTACACTTTATTTGTGAGTGGTTCCATAGAGGTTTTGGATGGTGGACACTCTAGCTCTGTCTACTTCTCTGTCTTTCTCTCTCTCTAGCAGTGACTTGCATTGCTGTTAGATTTCTGTAGTCAACTTTCTCAGAAATATAACTATATTTTCTTAATTGAGGCACAAGGAGTATGCTTGAAAGACAAGAAAAGACTTATCTTGGCTCGCAGGGCTTCATAAACTAACTCAGACAGATGCTTACTTATAGAATGTGATCCTGTTTGGATAAAATAAAAGGCAATTTGAAATCTAGCCACCCCTCATTCAGGTTAAAAACAACTGTCCTGATTTTATTTATAGCTTATTTATTGATTCCAGCATCTTCCCTGTTCAAATTAGAATGAGTCCTCACCCTCATCCAGTGTGTGTGGGAATAATGAATGAGTCTGAATTTTTGTCTAGTTTCCTCAAAGTAAACACAATTAAAATGCATTAGTTGATTTTTATTCAATTATATAAGCAAATATCTAGGTTAATTTCATATTGTGGTAGAATTAGAGAGCATAAACTTTTTTACTCTAACCATTTTTTAGGTTTAAAATTCAGGAACATCAGTGTTCTCTCACTCTTGTGCAGCTGTCATCACTGACTGTCTCCAGAGTGTCTTTATTATACCAGTTGTGCTCATTAAAACATTAATTCTCCAATTTTTTCCTCTCCCAAACCCTAGTGCAGTTGAAATTCATTTTCATGGTAACAGAAGAACACACAGCCCTTAGAAAACTTAAGTTACATGCTCCAGATCTTTTTCTTTCTGTTTCTTTCTTTTAAAAAATAATCCTTCATAACAGATCCCAAATTGTGTATGTTCGGTAGATTTCCGCTCCTATTTGGTAGACCAGAAATCTAAGGCATTGAGCTCATGCTGCAGTCCTTAATCGTATAACTCTCACGGGGCTTTCCCTCCCCACTGAGGTGAGCTGCTTGCCCATGGAGTCAGGGCACTTGTGTCCATGCCAATGGCTTCTCTTGCTGGCTCATCTTCTTCTGGGGTGTATAGGATCTCACCACCATGTGAGAATCTTGTACGGTGGTACTTCTGTTCATGAACACTTTTGTTTGCAAACAAATTGGTTCGCAAACAGAAGCATTTGGCAAAATTTTGTTTTTGTTTGCAAACTGCATTGGGTGACAAAAATGAGTGTGGCCACCTTTCTCACACAAACAGAAATGTGGTCATCTTTTCCAGAATTGTGGAACACATCAAGCTTGTGAACCCTGGTGAGACTATGGACTGCTAGATTAGTGATAATGTTGTAGTCAATTCTGTGCTCCAGCGATGTTGACCAGGTAGCTGTGGTTCTCCAGCCACAGGGGATGAGATCCTGCTCACGCAGGGATCTCAGCTGTGATTCCAGGCTCTGCCTTGCCCCTTAACAGCTGCTTGACTTGAAGCAGACCATCCAGTCCTTCTAAATCCAGTTTCCTCAGGTACAATGCAGGTGACAGCATATCTGACATTTCCATGTAGATGTCTTCAAACTTAGCAGAATGAAATGGATCTCTAGATATTTCTTCACTCTGAAATTGAGAATTGGTTTCTCAAGTCATCTTTAGGACTCGTAAGTCTGCTTTAGATTGATGAATGCATCAACTGCCTGTATTTGAAAGAAACCAAGGTGCTCTCCTTTCTTTTCTCTGTTCATCAAGAGTCCCTGCTGATTGCACCTCTAGTTGCAGGAACCTCCCAACTTGTTTGCTGGCTTCCATCCTTGGCTCTTCTCCAACTCACCTTTTATAATAAGAATAAGGAGAAGAATAAGGATGCTCTTATGGTAATTTCTCTGCCAGCTCTGTTTCAAGAGTGTTGTACATATTAATTCATGTAATCCATACACTGGTTGCAGTAAAATCCTCTACTTAAAACTAATCCATAGCTTCCCATTGTTTTAAGAATAAAATTCCAGCTTCCTCTCTTGTTCCGCAGGATCTGGAACAGCCTAGCTTATCCCTCGAGCCTGTTCTCCCCAGCATCTCCTGATGCTGAGTGCCGCCACATTGCCTGCCTTCGCATTCCTCACCCACCCTCCCCAGTCTCTGCAGTTTCTGTTCCTTCTGTTTTATCTCCTGACTCTTTGCATGCTGTTTATTCCCATCCTTGAGGGCTTAGCTCACAAAGTAGCTTGTGGGAGAAGCATTCCCAATCCTCTTATCCTGCTTATGGGACCAAGAATTCTTGATCACACCATCCAGGTTATTATGTGAGCAACACTCATCCAAGTTTCTAATGATCTGGTCTATTTGTTTGATTATTTTTGTCTTATCACCCCACTGAGCTTCAAGACTTATCAGGGCAAAGGACTTCACCTGTTTTGTTCCTTTTCTCCCCAGAAAGAACATTTGAACTCTATAAGGGCTCAGCAGCTGTGAGAAGAGTGTGTCATTGAGAGAGTAAAAAAGACAACAGAGACTTTGACATCATAAGTCTGTTGGGGAGTTAAAGTGCATGAAGGAGCCTATTCGTTGTATATTATGAATTAGTCTCCAACTTGGGCATTTGAAAGAATTAACTATCTTCCTCTCTATTGTTTATCATTTTTTGTAGCTGTGATCTGAGATTCTATTCTCATAGGTGAATGGACACGATAGACTTACCTTCCTCTTGTGGGCCCTTTCCAGATATGTGCCAAGTGTGGGAAGACCTCACATTGCCAAAGTTCCTCTAAGGGCTGCACTCCGTGTCATGGAAAGTTCTTTTTCCTTTTGTAGATGTTCGGACAGGCATGCAGGTAACTTATCCAAACTGCATCTGTGGAGCACATATCATCTCCTTTCTCTCTGCTCCCAAGAGTTCTGCTATTCCAACCTATAGATTGGGATGTTCAACCCCAGGATTCCCAGGCCTGGATTTTCTACATCACCAGCTTCCTTTCCCACCTCTCGCTGTGCTGTGGTTTCCGATGTCTTTATGCAAGGCTATGCCTGAAGCAGGTCTTCTCCAAAGGCTGATGGAAAAGTGGAGGCCAGGGCAGTGTTCCCACCAGGTGCCTGCAGAGAGAACTCAAAGCAAATTTCATCTTCTGTGGTGTCTTTTTTTCACTGTAATTCTCATACTTTTGTGGCATCTTAATATAGTTTTTAAAAATGTATTTTATTACTAAGAGAAATTTTGGGTTCACAGAAAAATTAAGCATGGCGTCCAGAGAGTTCCTATACCTCCTGAACCCCCTGCAATACAGCCTCCCTATTATAAAATATCTGTCTCCAGGATGGTGTATTTGCTACAGCTGAGGAACATACATTAATGTTATCCCTCAAAACCCACAGTTTCCATTAGGGTTCACTCTCAGTCTGTCCTATGCATTCACTGTACTTAGATCCACTTATCATGACATGAATCCAACATTTTAATATTATATAGACTATTTTCCCTGCTCTGAAATCCTCTGTGCTGCATCTATTCATTCCTTCCTCCTCCAAATCCTGGCAACTACTGACTTTTTTACTGTTTTCATGCTTTCACCCTTCCAGCATGCCCTGACTGGAATCACATGATATGCAGCTATTTCAGAAAGGTTTCTTTCACTTAGTCATCTGCATGTAAATGTTCTCCATGTCTTCTTGTGGGTTGGTCACTCATTTCTACTTAGCTGTGAATACTACCCCATTGTGTGGATGTACCCATTTATTCATTCAGCTATGGAAGAATATCTTGGTTGCCTCCAAAGTCTGGCAACTGGCTGAAAAATATACACCACATTTTCCTTATCCATTCATCTGTTAATAGATACCTTGGTGATTCTATATCTTGGCTATTGTGAACCATGTTCCAATAAATGAGAGAGCAATAGTGTCTCCAGCTGTATTCTTTCGGCAAGATATGTCATAGATATGCCCTGCTTTCAAATGTAGGCTTCCTAGATTAGTTTTATCCCACATGACTTCATGCCATGATAGCAAGATTCTATAATTGTTAAAAAAAATTATGGTAGCCATTAGCTCTGTGTGGCTATTAGGTACTTGAAATGTGACTACTATAACCAGGGAACTAGTTTTCAAATTTTAAAATTTCCATTGTAATTTCCTTACATTCCAGTTGAGAATTTGAAGAACTTGTGGCTCTTCAAGCTTCCCCATGGCTTGCAGCTAGCACAATGGGCAGCACAGCCCGAGCGTTTGTGACGGCATTGCCTGGGAGTGGCGTGGGCAGTGAGGCTGGTGAGTGGCCACCTTGGCGAACTAAGGAAACCGCAACCGCCCTCCGAACCATGCGGTCAGTGTTACCTGCACCCTCTGGTGCTTGAAGGACGGGAGCTGATTCGCAGCACCCACCTGCATCTTCCCTTCCTGCAGACAGGAACCCAGTCCTACGCACGTCTCCTCCAGGCTGGGACGAGGGCATGGCTTCTTCTTCCTCTAATCTAGAGTGAAGAGTCTCTAGCCCAGGGCTCCTTGTAAAACACACTGATCATACAGACTCTCTGCTCACTTCTAGAAGGCTCTTTTGAGTATATTTGGTTTTTAGAAGAACATCAACTGCCCCCAGCAGAACCTTTACCCTGGAATAACACAAAGGAAGGAGGAAGGCACATTGTCTGCCTGAAGACACTATCCATGGAACACCAGTGGCTCCAAGGCTCTGGTGACACAGGCCATCTTTTTGGGGAGCTGAGTCGTTAGTGCTGTGCATGAATACCGAAGACTTTGCTGGACAGCCTGTCTCTCCCTGTGTTTGGGGGGGCTGTTTGGCCAACAAGCTGTGTGTTTAAGTGACAAGTTTCTAAGAAGAGTTCACTGGTGGTGTTCACTTCCACCCCTCTGTGTCTTTAGGGATGATACCTCCCACAGTTGGGTTTCTGAGTGGGGCTGTTGAGGAGAAGAACAGGGTCCCTGGGAGGACCTCCACACAAGGGAGAGACAAGCCTTTGTTGTTTTAAGCTTCTGCTCTTGTAGGCACACTGATTCCCATGAGTACCATGGCCTGCTCTGACCAGTGCAGTGTTTCTTACCCTAACACAAGCACAGCTCAGCACGGCGTAAAGAGGTAACAGTGGGTGTGCACTGACAAAAAGTGTGGGAAAAAGAGATAGCAGGCGAAGGTTAGTCTCATCTTGGGGTAAAGGAAAGAGCTGATGAAATCCGATAACCAGGGTTCAGGGAGATTGAGTTTCTACAATTGATCTGCTCTTCTGGCTATGGGATTCCACAGCACTCCCAGAATTTTCACCATGAATATTCATGGTGTAAAATAAATGTCTGTGGCAAGGAGCTCTGCACTAGGACGAAGAGCAGGTGGAGAAAGGCACATCTTCAGCTTGACTACAACATGCTGCAGCTTGGATTTTTTGTGATTATGTAATGACACTTGCTCCCTGAAGCAGACTGTAAAATTCATGATGGCAAGGACCCAGTCAATATCACTGTGTCCCTAAGTGACTACCAGCCAAGCCATCCTTCATTCAAACATTCAGACTTAGAATGCCCCCAGTTCAAAGCTTTTTGAGTCCTGATATGGAGCCACAATGGAAGATTCTACACATGGTGTCACGTGACAGGGTGCGGTCAAAATGTAGTGCATTAAAAACACCGTATGAACTATCTTTAGGTAATGTGAATAAGGCATGCACGAAACAAATGAATTTTGCTTTTAGACTTGGGTTTGATCTCCAAAACATCTCATGAATGTCCAAGCTTTGAAACGCTTTTGGCCCCAAGCACTTCGAATAAGGGATGCTGAGCCGGCAGCGTCAGTGGGTAGGTAGCTATGTGCTGTGTGCACTCCTTACATGTGCTAGTGGTGTGAGCAGCTCTCTGTGCTCACAGGCACAGGGTAAGCAGGGAATGGAGAGAGGCAGAAGACTTGTGGTGTGGACCACAAGCTACAACCGGCAGAATTCTCTGCTCAGAGCTCAGAAGACAGAAACCTGTAAGACTGGAACCTATGAAGAGGAGGTAACTTTGCAAAGGTACTACTGTAAAGTCAGTTACTGTACAAAAGCATGTTTTAGCAACATAAAGAGGACACATATTGACTCCAGGCTAGAGGCTGGATGAAACAACACAGCAGTTGGTATTGGTATAGCTTTGCCTATATAAAATATCGTAGCACCTTGGTTCACTAATTTAATTCTGCCCATGATTCTGGTCACAAACCACACTGAATGAGAACTGGATCAAACTTCCTCATAAGGTGAACATCGAACCTAACCACTGAATTTCATTCAGTTCTCATCCAGTTTGACTTGTGACCAGAATTGTGGAGAGAATTCAATTCATGAACTGAGGCATCATTTTTACACATACATTTGTCTTCATTTCTGAAGATGTCAACGCTAATTTAGTCAACTGCAGAACATACAGAGATGAGAGGTGATTATTTCTGAAGCATTTTCAGTGACTTGTTAGTTTTACACCATGAAATGTTCATACACATTTTTATACAGGGGAAGAACTGCCTCTCAGTCCTGGCATTGTGCTTGGGTTTGGTTCCTTTTGGGTCTTTGGTGCCATTGGTGGCTTGCAGCACCAGCTGTCTTTGAGTCTCCTGAGGAGAATGGCAGACTGCTGGGATGGCAGGATCACCGAGCACCTGGAGACCATGTCCTGTAACTCTGAAATGATTCCAAACGCTGGTGAGTGCTGTTGTGTGGCTGAGGTGAGGACATGGGGTAAATACCCTTCCCCAACAACGTTTTGCCACCCTTGCTTAGACCTCAATGTGTGCTGCTGACTCCTAGACACCTCAGTCTGGCCACCTCTCTGGGAGCTTAGGCTGTGGCAGGGCTGCTTCAACAGCTTCAGGGGGTGGGAGGATTTGGGGGCAAAATGTGCCTTGTGAGGGTTATGCATCAGAACATAGCAAATCTGCAAAGAAATCCAGTTTTTTCTGACTCCTCGTTCATTTCTTCACACCAGGCTCCTCCCAAATATAAGCTTTACCTCACACACTGAGCATTTCATGTTGGAGAAAATTAATTTTCGCCTAAGGAGAGCCTTCCTGGGAGGTTGCTCCAGCTGTCTCGGTGGGTGGCTTCCTCTTATTGATGATTTTATCAGTTGAGGGAATCTGGGCTGGGTGCTCAGAGCATCTTCAAGGCAGGTAGGTTGGTGGAGAGACCTCATGCTCTGGGCCTTTCTCATTTCAGGTCTGTCTCCTTCTGCCTCCCACATGCATGTGGCATCCAGGGCCAAAATAAGCACTCCAGTGCCTCTGAGCAAAACGGGCTGTTCTTCCAGTAGGAATGTGGACTCTAAGCTTGCTGCTACTCCTTTTTTAGAAACTCTCCACTTGTCACCAAACAAAAGTAGAAGCACTTCAGGCACCAAGGCAGGTCAGTGTTGCTTGGGCCACTGCTTCTGAGGGGGAAACTCATCCCACACAGGCTGCTTAGCCACTGCTGCAGCCTGAAGGGCCCCTGCCAGGACTGCAGACACAGGCCCTGTCCTGTCACCTTGGTGAGTCCTCGAATGCACTGCAAACGAGGTAAAGTTGCAGTGTGGACCTAAGTATCTGCCACAGAGGGGCGCATCCTCAGCCAACACTGGACACAAGTTCGGCTGTAGCTGGGATATGGTGTTTGGCTGTGTCCGTCCTGGCTGGGAGGTGGCCGGCACCCTTCCCTGCTCCCTCTGTACATGTGCTATCCTGGCCAGAGGCCACACCTTTGTCCTCCCTCACACAGAGCTGCCCGAGCTGCGCTCTGACCCAGAGTGCTCTGAGGGGTGGCTGTGGGGTGCCTGGGCCAAGGCCTCAAAGAGCAGGTGGCTTCTGCATCCCCCTTTGGAAGCTGGTCGCTAAAAGTGGACTGTCTGGCCCACCGGGCTGTGAGGAGCCCCAACCAGCCCCATCTGCAGAGTGCTCCTGCTGACAGCATGGAGAACCATCCTGCTGGACACCCATGCACAGCTGGAAAAGCACCTCAGACATTCCCACCCCAATGGATGCTATGTGGGGCAGAACAGTACTCAGCTGAAATGAGCCCAGACCATGAGAAAGGGTAAATGATGCAGAGATGTGTCCTGGAGCCCCCTGAGCTCCCCGTGCTCTGCACCCCAGGCGGCTCAGGCCTGGCTCGTGCACACCCAGGGATGCTCCCCCACCCCACACCCAGGCAACCTGCTGCAGGGAGTGCTGATACCGGTGCTGGGACCGGCTGGTGTCAGCATGGCGCTGGTGGAAATTCTGAGTGTCAGCCTTGGACTCGGGGCCCTGGAAGAACTGAAACTATGGTGTTTAACTTCTTCAGTGAGGCCACAGAAGGGTCCCTAAGGAAATGGTGCTTGGATGGAAATCTGAACACGTGAAAGTGCTACCTGGGTGATGAGGAGGAAGGTACAACTGCAGAGACAGCATGCAACCGAAGAGAAGCTGATAGAAAGGTGAAGGAAGGAGTGGGCTCTTCACCTTGTAATGCTGTCACAGGGCACAGGGACCAGAGCAGTCAGCACCCTGCTAGAGGCAGGCCACTGACTCTGGGAGGGTCCGGCCAACTGGAGTGCAGCATACACTAGGCCAACCAGTCAGATTTCCTCTTCCAAAGAGTTCAACTCAAGATGTGCTAATGGAGTCATTTGGTCAAGAGCAAACTAGCAGCTGAGGCGGTAGAATGGCAGACCTGGAAGGGCAAAGTGTGCAAGGACCACGCTGCAGAGCTGCTGCAGGACAGAGGCAGTGGATGGTGGCCTGCAGGGCTGAGGGTTGGAAATGCCAGGAAATATCTTTTTCTTGTGCATCCAGATGAAGTCACCAGTACAGTGTTTTATCCTTAAATTAGTTGTTGACATTGAAATACCAAAAGTTTCTAAATGGATAATTCTCAGCCTTTGTGTGCACAGTGCACACCTGCATGTTGGGTTGCTCATTCACGTAGCTTGCAGGGCCTCCAGGGGCACTGCACAAGTGACCCCTTGTTGGGACAATGTTGGGCACTTTGTAAATGAAAGACCCTTCACAGGCCCTGTTTGTCTAAGAAGCCAACACCGCAGATGCCCAAGGAGCAAAGTGCAGCAGGACACCCCACTGTATTTGTATTTCGGATTCACGGGTGAGTTTTCAGTGTCAGTATACCCCGGCATTGTGATTTTTTCTGCGAGCAAAGCAGAGTGGCTGAAGCCCTGCACTCTGAGTCCCCAGGACACACTGCTGGGGACCCTCCCTACATGGAACCCCCGCTCTGACCCCACTGGAAGACTGACTAGGAGACCCTCAGCAAAGCACCTCTTCCTGGAGATAAACAGCCACAGAGGAGCCCTGGGGGCTGAGGTTGGAAGGTGGCTTCGGGACAGACTGTAGAGAGTCCTGGATGCCAGGCTGAAGGTGGAAGGTGACCCGTGGCAGCAGCTGGTGAAGAAGATGCAGCTGACCTCACTGTAGTGAGAAACCAGCAGATGACGTCCCCTGGGTTGTGGTGAAACAGTGACACTGGTAGGTGGGGGGGGGATGGGGAGGAAGGGTCAGAAACCATCTTTTTTGAAGAAAGAATTAAGAGGCTTTGGTGGCACCTTGGATGGAGGCTGAGGGGTGGGAGGCGATGAGTGTGTTGTTCACTTGTCTGCGGGAATGGAGTAGTGGCAGTGGTTTTATCCCAAGGAAGTTGGGGTGGGGGTTTCCCTGACAGGAAGAGGAGCAGTGCCATTATGCAATCAATGGGAAAGTTCAGGAAGCCGTTGAAAATTCTGTTAAATTACAAGAAAAACTAGCATTTACTCTGGGTTTGCTATGTGTTTTTTCTTTTGAGAAGTTTACACATATTAATGTATTTGATTAATTGTTCCCCACAAAATCCTCTGAAAGTTGTACTACTATGATTCTAATTTTGTAGATTAGGGTACTGATTAGCAAGCGTTTGGTGCTTAGTCTAAGGTCACACACCTAGTAATGTCTCCAGATGTCCCTTCCTCACTTGGCCATGTTTCCTCACAGCTGAAACCCAGGGACTTGCCTGGCAGCTTCCTGTATTTGATAAAATCAATCTGAGCGAAGGAGAAGAATTTTGTGAGCATTACATTAATTAACAGTTGGTAACAAGAAATATACATTTCAAACCAGGTATTGAAATTAAATTAGATTTATGTGTGAAAAGAATCAAATAGATGTTTACTTAAATGGTACACTTATTTCATGAGCTTTCATTAGGATACTTTAATTTTACTATTACCATTCTAGTATTTGGACTTAGGCCATAGGTGGGAGCCAGTAATGAGACAGATTATTTACACATCATATTATGCCTGTGAGAGACTTTTAAATACGGTTAAATTATTAATAATAATAATGTACTAATATTAGCCTTAATTTAACATTATGTAAGTCTAATTACAGTTAACTTTGCATCAAGTAGAATTTAAATTAAATTCATGTCATATGGTTATTCATTATAAAATGTGAATCCAGGCCAATTTTCCCATATAGGTTTTTCAAAGTAAGCCACTAGTAAGTTACTCAGTTGCTTCATCTTTAAAAATAACATTTACTTACTTTTCTCAGACAGAGAATTCTAGCACATTTTCACAAATCAATTTATGCCCACATGCTTTCTGGGCATAACAGTTATTGCTGGAAATGGTTATTTTGTCTTTTTAGACAGAAGTGTTGGATCTGGGTGTTTATATCCAAAGCTCTAATTACCCCCTTGTTTTGAAAGCATTTTGAAACAGCCTTGTATGCCCGAGGCCGGAGTGTGGTTCCCGACTTCAGCTTGCACACATGGGTCCTCCTGTGTGCCTGCTACCGCTGAGGGGTCGGGACACAGGGCACAGCGCCAGCGCTTCCCTCCACCCCCCCCCCAACAGGCTGAGCTAGCAGCTGCCATTCTAGCGAAGTTCAGGACAGGCAGGAAGGGTGCAGAGGTGGGGAGCCCAGGCTTTGGCCGTTGCTCTACCACATGTCATTCGGGGGGTGACAGTGGCCTGTGTCGCATGTCCCTTTCTAACATTGTGCCCTATGCTGGGCACGGAGCCACAAGAGCATGGAGAGGTGATGACTTGGGAAACTCAGGAACACTCATGGATAAATGGGGTGTCCCCAACTGTCCCCAACAGTTCACTG
>PVJX010034920.1:0-18599 GCA_004027295.1 Dolichotis patagonum | reverse complement strand
CATCGTGAGCAGAGGACAATCCTGTGGGTGCCAGGGCCTCCCGGCTGCTCCCCCAGTGGGGCAGCTGGTTTCTGCTGCAGTGTGGGGCTTTCAACTCCTGAGCTTGGACCCCCTTGATGCTGTTGGACCCTGGACCTGGGTCATGGCCTGTGCCTTGTGGGTGGCAGTTGGCCTCCAGGTCTGGTGTGCCATTTCACCATTAGTTCAGGGATCACCCATGGGCCTTGCCTGTCTGTCCCATGTGACGTGGGCTCCAGAAAACCTACCCCCAGCCACTGCCACGCTGTCTCACTGAGATACTGTCACAGGACTGTCATGCTGGGCATGCAGATTTACCTGGACATGTTCCCTCCAAACATTTGCTTTCGCATCTGTGGTTTTGCAGTTCTGTTGCTCTGTTGTCTCTCTTGCCAAAGGCTGCCCTGCATACCGATGTGTCCTTGCAGTTGATTCATCTCTATGCCCCCTGTCCTTGCAGAATGTTTCAGCACCCTGATATTTTAGTTTTCTGTGGAAAAGTGTGAGTGCCTCCTCTCTCAGGACAGGACTGTGTCCTGAGATGCCAATTGGTCATTTGACAGCACTCCACTTCTTGGAGATGGTGACCTGTTTGCTACAGACTGGACACAGTTGCCTGGCGTCTAGTGGCCTGAAGCAAATGGAACCCAGTGGTTGTGTGAACAGATCTGCGGCCTGGGTGTTTCTGTTACTTTCCTGCCAGTGAAACACAATACCAGACACCCCTGATTTAAAGGAGGAGAGAGATTATTTTGTCTTGCAGTTTCTGTCCATGGTTGGCTGCTCCAAGGCAGAAGGGTCTGGTGGGGAAGGGCTGCGTGTGTGTTTCTCGGCAGAAGGGAGGAGCAGGGGAAGAGACGCCCTTGCAGGTCAGGCCGCCAGGGACCCACCTTCCTAACAGACACCACCACCTCACAGCGCGCTGGCTCTGAGTTCGTCAGTGAGTCCATTCACTGATGAATATTGAGGACCCCATAATCCAATCACCTTCCACACTCATAAGCATTTGGGGGACATTTTAGATCTAAACCTTAGCAGCTGGCCACCCCGATGACAGTTGATCTGCAGATACTGAGGTTGACACGGGCCCGGGGAGGATCCTCACCACTCCTCCAGCCAGCCCAGCTAACCCACCCTGCCCCATCCAGAAGGATGGATGTGCCCTGCCCTCAGCTGGCACCATCACCCAGCTCTGACATCTGTGCCATCAGCTGGGCCGGCAGTCGATGTTACTGTGGACATGGAGGCTCTGACTACATTCACACAGCAGGCCCTTAGTGCCAGCCGGCAGATGGTCTTGTGCTCCTCTCTCACAAGTGCGTTTCAGGGACGCTATAACTGTGCTGCTGTCACAACAGAATTGGTGACAGTCTAATAGGAGCACTCTGCGTCTCACATGAAAATTATATTACCGAGTCAGCCCTATCCCATCCTCTCCTTGTGTAGGAGAGAAACGCGGCAGTTGTTTGGGTTCCTGGGGCTTCTGGTGGGAAGCACTTGTCCTTAGCTCACTCGCATTCCTTTGCGTGCTTGTGCCTCACTGTTGCTGTGGTCTCTGTTTAGGAGCCGTACCAAGGGCCTCACAGCACCCCAGCCGCCCTGTGCTGAAGTCCCTCTCCGCCTAAGGGTGCACCACAGAGGGGGTGGGGTGGGGGGATGTGAGGTTGAAAATATGAGGCAAAAGCACGAGAGAGGCTCATGGAGCTCAGCCATGTGCTTGACCGTTACGTCAGCTTGAGATGAGTGGGGTCCATTTCTGTCAGGAGGAAGTCACTCTTTATTTTGTACTAGGAATCTAACTCAGGACCTTGTGCTTGCCAGGCAGGCACTGGTCCACTGAGCTGTATCCCCAGTCCAGAAGTCACTGTCTTAACCTAGGAATGGACACCTCTTTCTGATCTGACTTGTGGAGTCCAGCTGGTCTTTCTGCTCCCCAGAACCACACTTCCTCCAGCGAGTCTCTGAACTTTTTAACCTGCACGGTCCTGCGTCTGTCTGCTTGTTCTTTGGTCTCACGGATCCTGAAGCAAGACTACACGCACTGGGTCCGCACTGCTCCTGGGCAAATCCTGAACCTCTGAGTCGGTGTGTTTAGTTCCCACTTGGTGAGGAGAAGGGAAGACAATGAGTTCACACTGAAGGGCAGAGGTTCTCTGCATGCGCAGACTTTAGTTAGACTCCCCAACCTCCTCCTGGGCCCACCGTGTGCTTCCTTATAAAACCCGGCTCTTGCAAGAATCCCACTAGGTATCTGCCTAAGGTCAAGTCTGATCACTGTGGGCTTCAGGTGGGGCCTGAAGTCCTCCACCACCTCCAGGTGCGGCCAGCCACCCTGGTCTGTCCTCAGCAGGTCTCCTGCCCCTGTTTTTTCCTGGAGCCCTCATTCCTATGGTTTCTCCCCTCAGTAATTTCCCATCCCCTGGCCCCACCCCACTCCTTGAGCCCTTCTTACCCCTGCTTATAACCCAGCTCCTCCTCCCTACAGGAGACTCTGTTGCCACGGGCTCCACACCTGCTGTGATGTTCTGAGTTTTATTGTGTATGACTGAAGAGCGTCCTCTAAGCAAACCAACTGGGAGTTGTGTGCTTGTACTCAGGGGTTACTATACTGCAGACTAGGAATCGAAGGGCAAATGTGCCGGAAGAATGGGGACTTTTAAAAAATCCTTCTAGTGTCAAGTCTTATATTTGACCGATTTTATTGGTCTTATTTCTCACTTTGGAAAGAACTGTGGAGAAAATGGCGTTGGACATGGTCCTTCAGAGGGAAGCTGCAATACACTGGAGGTGACCTCAGAGAGGGGGTGCCAGGCTCCCCTGCGTGCACCATGCATCCTCAGAGCTTCTTCTGGCTGAGGACGAGGCCCGAGCTTGGGCGCCTTCGCAGGAGTTCAGAGCTCCAGGCAGAAGCGGATGGAGCTGCCTTGCATCTTTGCCCTGTAGATTTCCTCAAACCTCTCATTCTGGGCCACCGTGAAGTGATTTTTCCAGTCCCCCACAGTTCCTAGAGGACAGAAGCCCAGGCAGGAATGTCATGCTCCGATTCACAGCGGGTGGCCTGACTCGAGCTGTGAGTGCTGTCTGGGGCCTCACCTGTCCACAGTCAGCCACACCAGGTCCCTGTCAGGGGACATGAGCCGGCCTGTAGCTCTCTGCACCACGCAGGAGGTGGGGCTCCCTGCACAAGGGACACACGGGAGCAGGGACCTGGCCGGCCTGGCTCGGCCACACACTGTCCAGCGTGAGCGACACGCTTGACTCACACAGATACAACAGCAGATGCACAACTGACCCTTAGCCACACGGAAGGATCGAGGATGTTACGATGCCCAGAGGCCTTAGACATGAGACACCGAGACAGGCAAGATCAGTGTGTGGTGACAGTCCGATGGCAGTGGTCTCTGAGGTAGCCACTGAGCAGAAGGCGCCTGAGGGGAGCTTTCCGGGAGACGAGAAGGGTGCTCCTGTGACGGGGGCTGCACAGGTGCACTAGAATTCATTGAACTGTACACTTAAGGTCTGTATGTGTTTGTATGTAGATTACATTTCCATGAAAATAATTGAGAACCCACTAGAATTAGAAATAACTTTAGGTACAGAAATACTCTGTGCCTTTAGTATTTTGAAATACTAAAGTCCCTTCTGGAATGTTAGGGAACAGAAATAACAGCACTGGGAGAGAAGGACCTGTGCACAGCCATGTTTGATGGCCTGCTGTTCGTAAGGATGAGCCCTGGGAGAGTGGGCTGGTGTGTGTCATTGGAGGAGGAGAGCCCAGGGACGCAGTAAAGCCACCTTGGCAGAACATGGCCCTCCCGCCCAGAGGGAGGAGCGTGGCGTGGCACACCAGCGTGTAACACAGCCATACCTCGTGTCTCAGGGAGCAAGCGTGTGCCTTGGGCTGACGTCTTCATGCGTGCGTGAGCCGGGCACGGAGCGGAGGTGCCCAGAAGCCATGGGGGAAGGGGGAAGCATAAGCAGAATTGGGGATGTGTTATCTACGTGCGACGCGGAAGAGGAATGAACTTGCTATGTGCCACAAACACGGCTAATACAAATTTTAGCGGAAAAAAAGGGAAGGAAAGATGAGGCTGTGCTCTGCAGGACGGGGTGAGAGCCAGGCTGTCACCCGACTCCCCAGAGACAGGCAGAAAAACTCTCTGCCTTGCTGAAGCAGCTCGGGAACATGAGAGGGGCAGACAAAGCCTGCGGGAGCCAGTGGGGATGGGAGGTGTCCCCGGGCCATGTGGGCACCGCAGCCCTACAGAGCGAGAAGGAAAAGGTTGTGTGTCTACACAGCACGGGGAAGAGACTCCTAGACTGTTGGTGGCTGCTGCTTCTTAAATAAAAAGGACAAAGTCATCCTTCTTAGAAAAAGTACAAGCTGGGCCAATTGGAGCTAAGATCTATTAAGAGATGTAGGACCTGGAGGAGGAAATCGTGAGGTGCGGCAGGCGTATGCCAGGGTTGAGGTCCAGGCCAGGTTGGAGGCAGAAGTTGAGGCAGGGAAGCTCTGGTGCCAGTGCCTTGCAGGAATGAGACCCACCCTCGCACAGTCAGTGTACCCAGACAGCCTGAGATTCGACAGAGGCCCCATAAACCTTTTCTCATGAAGGAGGAAATGGATTGGTCCATGAGAGATTTGGGAACTGTGGAGCGATTTGTCATGGGATTCTCTTTCATTTTCTCGAAGGACGTCTCCTGGACAACTTTATCCAGCACTGCTTCTCCCAAGTCCTTTCCCATGAACTGCATCACCTTCCAGATTTCCTGCTTCGGGTTCTGGGGTGCAGGGGCATTGGATTGGAATGGCAGAATTTCAGATAGCCACTGTTCAATCCCTCTGTCCCCGCAAAGTAGGCCCGAAACAGCTCTGAAAGGTGTTCTCACCCTCTTTATGTCCTCGTAGAAAAGGAAGAGCACCTGGTGTCTGTCCCTCACATCCCACCATCCTCTCACGTGGTCAAACCAGGAGCCCCAGGCCACTGCAGGACACAGGGAGGAAGAGGCCACACAGGATGGCACCAGACCTCACAGTCTGGAGGTGTGCAGTGAAAGAGGGCGAATCTAGGGTCAGGTACCTCTGGGGCCCTGCACTGGGGGACCTTTGGGATTGGGAGAGCCTTGGTTCTCTTCCCAACTTGCCACCTAAGTGGCTTCATGTTGGTTATGTACCACCGCAGGCGCCCTCCTACAGGGAGCGGACATTCTGCATGCAGTGGCCAGGATGGAGACTCCTGGGTTGCCTGGGAGGTGTTTGCCTAGAGCTTCAGGTAAGCCTGGAGGCTGCCAGAAGCCTCACCTGGTCCCAGCCAGTGGTGGCACTGACTGCAGGGGGCGCTAGACATCCAGGGATGTCACAGGTGGTTCCAGAGACTTGGCCTGGGGGTGGGAAAGCAGGCAGCAGAGCGGAGTGCTTTCTTTTACCTTTCCCACTGAGGAAGGTTTCAAAGTACTCTTCCCAGGTGCCCGGGTCCGGGAGTACTTGGTTCATCCTCTGGAAATGGTAGTAGGAAACCATGCAGTCCTTGGCATTCCGAGCCACATAAAGGAACTTGGGGTGAGAAGAAAGCGGCTGAGAGTTGTGACAGCTGGGTTCCCACAGGGCTCCCAGGCTGTCCGGGGCTGGTGGGGACACGTGGTCTTGTGACCTCCTCCTGCTGGCCACCCTGCCTTCTGCCAATCAGAGGTTTCCTCCGTGGTCCTGCGAACGCACGGTCAGCCAGCCCGGCTCCTGATCAACCCTCTGTGCAGAAGCAAACCCTTCCTGTAGCGGTGACCTGTTGCCCACTAGGAATGGGCATCTGGGTGTGAGTGAACCTCCAACACCCCATCTGGGCTTCTTAGAGAAGCTGGAGCGCTTCATGGCTAGGAGCTTGGGCCATGGTCGTGGGCTCTTGGCTGACCGCACATGGGCCTGGCCCTGGACTCTGAGCAGCTCACGCCTGTGTGGAGTGAGCGTGCTGGGTGCTGAAGGTGGGGGAGTCCAGGGCATCTAGAGTAAAAGAGGGGCCCAGGGTGAAGGGCCACCTCAGCATCGAGTCCCTTGCTCCTGCCTTCCCGTCTACTCTTGGCGTCTCCGCATCTGTAGCCACTGCTGGCCTCCCGCCTCCTTAGCTGCTCCAGCTGTAGTCATCTCTGAGCACTGGCCACCCCCCCGCCTCCCCAGGACTGGTTACCCTCACTGCTGTCCCGTGTGTACACTCGCCCTGCTCCAGCCCTCCCTTCTGCAGACTGACTTTCTACCTTGCAGCGCTTTTCCCAGAAAGAAGGTGGCAGCAGTGCGGTGCACAGGTGCGTCCTCAGTGTCCGTGGGGAGGGCATGGCATTGGCTCTGTCCACACCTGTGGGACAATTCCAGTGACACGTTGGCATGTTCCACGCTCTGTGGGCCTGGGTTCCAGGAGGGGTCCACAAAGTCCCACCCCTGCCTGTCTGCTTTCCGGACTCCGCATCTCATAGTGGATGGTGGGCATCACTCCCACTTTGGTGGGCTCAAGAGGTTTAAGGGGACGGAGCCCCAGGATAACTTACTGCCAGCCTCGGGGTGCAGGGTAGACCACCCATGGCTTGGTGGAAGCTGTGTAAGGCACCGCTAGCCTGGAGAGCAGACTCTCTGCTCTCCAGGCCCTGTGCCATCCTCCTCCCATCCCCAGAAATGCAGAGTCTTGATTTCTACTCATTTCAAACCCTCCCTGGACGCCTGCCCTATGTGGTCATGGTGCTAAACTACAAAAGGCAGTGAAGAGACGGCCCAGGACTGTGCTGCCGGAGTGCTCAGTGGCAAGGAAAAGGAAACAGAGGCAGCAGTGAGGGGAGAATAGGGAAGAGAGAAGTGAGACAGGGGAACAGAGACCAAGGGGAGCCAGGAGAGTTGGAGACAGGAACCAGGCCATGAGGGGCACTCACCTGAGGGCTGGGGTGGCCGTGCCCACTCGATGAATGGGTGGCGGTGCTGAATGATGGCCCTCTGGCACCTCACCTCATCCCCGTCCTGCTCAATCATGTCTACGATTTCCTGAATCCACGTTGTCCCTAAGGCTGGTGCGGGGAGAAGCAGAGACCTCAGATAGCCGGCCTTGGGACATCAGAGTGGAGGATGGATGCAGAGAATGCTGTGGCTGCTGCTTCCCTTGGGCTAGGATCATGTTATCCAGGACCTAGGGATGCCATGGCCAGGACCGAGGCACATGGCCAGGACCCTGCTAGCCAGGAGCTAGCGACACCTTGACCAGGACCTAGGGACACGATGACCAGGGCCTAGGGATGCCATGGTCAGGACCCCACTAGCCAGGACTGAGGGACACCACGTGGGAGGGACTTGGGTCTGTGTGGGGAGTGGAGCCACAGAGGTCAAGCTTCTGTCTACCCGAAGCAGTGTAGACCCGGCACAGTGCACAGCCCCAGCACCACCCCTGGGTCTCAGGGTCCTAGGACAGGGATTCTGACTGAGTGTGGAGCCCTTCAGGGCTGCCCTGCTCAGCCACCTGACTTGGGGTAGGTACAGATGAGGAGGTCGTCAGGCTTGGCTTCAAAGTTCTGGATCTGGCTCCAGTTGTCCACGGTGGCAGCCTGCAGGGGGACCCCTGCCACCTCTACCAATGGCTTTCTAGGCTTTGTGGCCTCGGCCATCGTGTCCTGGGGACAGAACAGAGCAGACTTTCTGAAACATATGACATCGACTGGTGTGTCCATCGCTGTGCAGTGTGCTGGTTACATACACACTGCGCGGGCTCCCCACTGCCCATCTCTGGAGGCCCCCATTCTCCAATGGAAGCTCTGCGTCCAGAGAACACCAAGGACGGGCGCCCAGCCCGCCCTGCCTGCCCGAGCTGCCGTGTCTGTGAAGCTGACGCCGCCGGTCTCCCCTGGCTTGGTGTCTGCGAGTTCAAGCTGGGCGGTGTGCGGCGGAGCCACCCTCCGTGGGGCGGGTTGCTGCTCCTGGCCTCCCTGAGCCGTCTGACTGCCCTTGCACTGACCCAGGATGCTGTGGTGCTGCCGCCCTTGGTTGCTGTGAGCGACCCTGCCGTGAATGCTGGGCACAGATACCACTTTGAGCACCTGCTTTTTCTTCTCTTGGCTGTGCGTCCAGACACAAAATTGCTGGATCAAGTATTTGACTTTTTGAGGAAACGTTGTACTATTGTTCACTGCACTGTATCACCATGGGAGGATTTCTGTTTCTCTAAATCATTGCCACCCTGGTTCCTTCTGGTCCTCTCTGGACTCAGCTTGAGAGGGTAGCAGTGCGTCACACAGTTGTGGTTGTGGGGACACAGAAGCTAGTGGGTCCCATGGAACTCGGGTTGGAACCAGCAGTGCTTCCTGACCTGGCATGAGAGCTGGGCAGTGAGGGGATGGCACAGCTGCATCTAGCATTCTGGTGTGTGTAGTGGGGCAGAATGGGGAGATGGGAGGAGGGAAGTTCTTGCCTGGGGTGAGTCTGAGCTGCCTCTGGGACCTGCAGGGCCTGCAGGCTGATGTGGGCTGGGTCTAGAGCTCTGACCAGAGGCTATTTGCGAGTTGCTGGGGCGGGCCAGCTCCAGCAGGCATTGTGTGCCAGGCAGAGTTCGAGCGCTGTCAGGCAGTGCCTGTCTCCATTCCTGAAGTTTCAGCTCTACGATCACTGGAAAGCCATGTGCACTCAGGAGCATCTGTGTGGTGAATGTGACCCTCTCATGGGACTTGGATGTGCATCTGATCCTCCCTTGCAATGCCAGGCAGCAGCACGGGGCCCCAGCACCCGCACAGGGTCCCCAGGAGATGGCTGACACACTTCGGTTGGGGTTGCCAGGCCGGGATGGTTGGCAGGTTACATGACCCCGCCTGTGGGAAGGGCGCCTAGTGCTGGATGGCCAGGGGTCACAGGATGCCAGCGTCACACATCCGGGGCTTGGCGCCCTGCTGGCCACTGTGCTGGCATCTAAGCCATGTGTGCTGGCAGGGGCCGAAGCTCGGGTGAGTGGTGCGGCAGAGCTGCCAGTCCTTCTCACTATCCTGGGGGAGCGGCCTCATCAGCTCCTGTCCCTGCCCATGGGAGGTGGGACACGGTCACACAGCTGCCCTGAGCAGCTGTCCGGAAGCTTTCTGTCTTCTCCAGGTAGATCAACTGTGGCCTCCTTGATGAAGCCATCCCTGTCCCAGCTCCATGGGCAAAGGAAATTGTTCCCCTGGTGGAATTCTACAGTGCTTACAAGTACCCTTGCTATGCCTTACTGCACTGTCTGGTAATTATACAATGAGGCCCTGGAACAAGGGCCTGGGCGGGTCCCACTTACAGGCCCAGCGTGGGCTGTGGTCAGAGGCTGGGACCAAGGGACGGCCCTGGGAGCCAAAGGGACAGTCACAGCCAGAAAGGTCCAGCTGGCCCTGGGAGGAAGGGAGAGGGCTTTGGGGGAAACTTTAGGGGGGAAGAGGTGGGGGTGGTGAGGGCTTCGGAGGTTTTCGCCTGACTTCAATCCAGCAGAGTCAAGCTGCGGTCCGGAGCATTTGCATGCTACCCTGCCGGTTCCTTAGGATTCTTCCTGTTGAGGTTAATCTACCTGCACGCAACACTTACCTGCATGACAGGAGACCGAACACACAGACAAGTTAAGCACGGCAGTCCTCTTCCACTGTCCCGGCTTCTGTGAGTCAGTAGCTGGAAGCCTGACCAAAGGCCAGCGAGCAGCGCCTGCTCCTGGCCACAGGCACCTCAAGGTCCCACGGTGCCGCTCCCGGCTTGGTCCATGGGAGCCGCTCTGGGAATGCTTGGGCTCCCAGACACCACCAACACCTGCCGCCAGGGTGAACGCCCATGCTGCACTGTGTCCACCCAGCTCTGGGCTCCTGCAAACTCAGCTGCAGGAGGAAACACCTAGCAGCCTTCCCTCTGTGAGCCTGGAGCCTGTGTGGGGCAGAAAGCCTAAAATGGGCAGGGCTTGGGTGTCGCTGAATGTATGGCCCAAGAAAGCTCTGCCCAAAGCCTTGCCTGGAGGCAGCCAGTCCACCCTGAGCACACAGCCCAGCAATCATTTAGACACAAACACAAGGCTGAGTGAGTGGCCAGACGAGCGGAGTCCGCAGGTTGCCCACTGCTGCATCTCTCAGTGGTCTCCTTGTGACTCCTCCTCCACCTGTGCCCCAGCTAAAAGGAGCCTGAATTTGTATTGGGGTGTGGATGTTGGTCCCCTCCTCTGGGTCACACAGGTTTACCAGGTAAATCTTTCCTTGCCGCACAACTGGTTCTCAAGTCAGGTTCTGTTCGAGCAGGGAGTGGTGGACTTGGGTTTGGGAAGAGGGGAGTAGGAAGTCAGGCCTGGGGCCAGATTGCCCAGTGCTGGGCAACCTGAGCCTTGGGTCACTCTGCATGGATGGAGGGAGTTCGAGGACCTGTGTGCAGTGGTCTCTAGGACCAGGAGCCACGGTGGTGACAAAAACCTTTCTGAGCCCTAAGTGCTTACCAGAGCCAGCTCTTCCCAGCCCCACACAGTGAGGACAGAGGGGAATAGCTGCCCACACCTGCCTTAGCCCGAGACGCACTTCCTGGAGGCAGAGTCCATGCCTGTGTCTTGCTCCTTGGAGGATTAGACTGACCTGGTGCCAAGTGACCCTGCACTGCTGTCCTTCTGCCTAAGGCCAACCTGGCTCAGACCAGATGATTTCTGGACTTCAAGGTCCTGCCAAAGCAGCCTTATTTCCTGTGACCCCAGGGGCTCTGGGGCCCCCGGCCTCTCCCTCCTCTTCCCAGGGACACGTTTCTTCCTCTGCCTATAGTCTTGCTGTGCCTTTTCTCTTCCAGATTCACTTAGCCAGCACTGATACTCAGCCCCAGCCGCCCCCCAAGTCCACACACTCTTTCTCTGGACATCTCCACTCTTCACCTGTCTGCTCTGGTGTCCGCAATACCAAAGCCACCTGTTCTGTGGCCCCCTGCCCTCTTCGTGGTCCTCAGTACCCTGTGAGCTGCATCTTCCACACCGAAGCACAGGCTCGGACCCCTCTCTAGGTAAGGATGCCATTTATTAATGTAACATACGCACATGCTACATTTGATAGATTTCACACGCAAGAGGGAAACTGTGAACAGGCTCAGCCTTCTGAGCCTGCAGCCCCTGACTCTGCAGCTGCTGACCTCTGCATGCAGCCTCATGCTCCAGCTTGTGCACGGCTGCCCTCCACTCTTCCCTCCCAGCATGAAATTTAAACCCAGTTTGGACCAGCACTCTGGTTGTTTCTGGGCCAGTCTGGATCCATCCTCTGAACCACCCCAGGGGCCCCAGTCCAGCTGAAGGGAATTGGCTTCCCCTGCCCCAGACTCCTCACGCTCTCGGTGCCCAGTGGCTGGGAGTCTGCAGTACCCTGCCTGGGGCTTCTGCTTGGGCTCAGCTGAAGAGGCTTTGCTGCCGGCTGCCTGCTCCCTTCAGTTCTGTGAGGCTGAGCTCACAGCATGTACTCAGCTACTTCATGCTCGGGGCGTTTTAATTGTGCCACCAGCTCCACAGCATGGGGTGCTCTGAGCAGACCACGAGGAGACCCTTCCCCAAGACGTTGCCAGAGTCCTCCCGTGCCAGCATTAGGTGCCGAGGGCCCACTGTGCCTTGCATCTGCCTGCTGCAAATATTTCAGGTGAGCTAAGAGGGCAGGATGATAAGCTGGGTTTTATGGTGCGTAGTAGTCCAGAGAGACTCAATTGGTAGGTTGCCTTGCCTTTCTTATACGATTTTCTCTTTTTACCTTAAGGCTTAGTGCAGCGACCTTCCCAGAGCCTCAGTGGTCCTAGCTGCACGCCGGCACCTGCTCAGGGTGAGTGCAAGGCCTCTGGCTTTATCTTAAATGCAGACTGTGTGGGCTCCGTGACCCTATCTCAGCAGATGGTCCTTTGTCATTTTCCTCTTTAATGGGATTGATGTATTCATGGAATGGATAAATGAAAGCAGGAGACTAAAAGCTTGAGTTTCTATTCGTCATGGACTCGTGAGCTGGTCAAGGGTGGGAAGCGTGGGAGACGCTGGCCCCGAAGGGGTGCCTGCTGCGGTTCTGGGCCCGGTGCATCCTGTGTGCTCTGATCCAGGCCCGGTGTGAGCTCAGAGCATATCCTCCTGGACTTCCCCTCATTTCCATCCATGTCCCCCTGGAAATTTCCTGGCCCTTTGTGAGCACTGGGCGGAGCCTGCCCATGCTGGTGCTGGGGTAGAGTCCAGGTGGCAACTTCTGTCCTCCAGAAAGGTGGCGGCTAGCACAGCTCCCTGAGTGTTTCACCAGCCCCTGTCCTGGGTACAGGGAGCTCCCTCTTAGCCCTGGGTGGCGCCAGGCCCCAGCACACACTTCTGACAGTGACGCTTCCTCCTTGCTGCCCGGGTCCCCTGGGTCTCGTGAGCACAAAAGCAGCAGTTCTGAGGCCTGGGCAGTACTAGGCCTCCCTGCCTCTGTCCCCACCACGTCCGTGCCGCCCTGGGCTGTGCTTGCCGGGCTGTGTGTGTTTTCGTTCCTTCTGTTTTTGACCCATCACAGCTCACATAAGTCCTTGACTCCTGGGCAATTTTCTCCTTAGTTGTGCCTTTGGCCTTTAGTTTTCCCCTTCTTTCATCCTTCATTCCCATCCGGGGACCAGAGTAAGGGATTCAATCTCAATCTCTTTCTCTCTCTCTCTCTCTCTCTCTCTCTCTCTCTCTCTCTCTCTCTCTCTCTCTCTCTTCAACTGTCTCCTTCTCTTGTTCTTCTTCTTTACCAATGCAACTGTGGTTGCTGGAAGATGGGTCCTTGAAAAGTGAAGGAAAGTTAGAAATAAAGAGGACAAATTCTGTGTTAGATTCTCAGGTCTGCATCTCCAGCACCATGGACCAGGTGGTGCTGTCTTGCTGTTCTACAGGGCACAGCCCAAGACACAGGTATCATGGGGCTGAGTCCTTTGGAGGCTGAGGGGAAATCTCCTCCAGGACTGACCCCAGCTTCTGGAAAACACCTCTCACGTTCCAGAGGAGCAGAAGTGCATTCTGAGCATAGGCAGCCTTTAGCTGTGCACTTCCTGTGCAGGCTTTGGGTCCTTGATGTCGCCTCAATTTTTTTTTCCTTTTTTTTTTGGCACCAGGGATTGAACTCATGGCCTCATGCTTGCCAGACAGGCACTTATGCCACTGAGTTAAATCCCCAGTGCTGTCCCCTTGATTTGTGATCACGTATGTATTTTCTGCAGCAAGGAAGAGCAGTCCTGTGGCCAGCAATGCACCACATCTGAGTCCACTCAACATCTTCTAGGTGTCCAGTTACCATGCAGTGCTGTGTGAGTGTGTGTATGTGTGTGTGTGTGTGTGTGTGTGAGACCCCAGCAACGGGGCAGACAAACCCATGCACAGCAGCACAGGCAAAGCGAGGCACTAGGCAGACCCCAAGTGTGGGAAGCCTTTCAGTGTGGCACGGGTTTGCTGCATGCTGGGTCTGGGCTGTGCCACTGGAGGAGGGATCCTGCTCCTCCATGCGGGCTGTGATTTGTCTGCCTCCTGCATGTGTGGGTGTCTCTGTGGGATCATTTCCCATTACTGTGGTGGCACTGGCCCTTTAGCTAGCCAGTGGCACCATGGTCCTGTGAGCCACAGCTGCACTCCTCAAGATGGTGACCATGGGGGAGACCTCTGTGGCCCTGCCCCTGCCTGCACCCCAGCTGCAGGATCAGATCCTACAGATGGAAGGAGATGAGGGGATGTGACAGTGGCAGCAGCTGGGCCTTTCCTGGTCCAGCTCTTGTGGGACACTTGGGTCCTGCTTGAGGCTCCCTGGCCTTTCTGCCATGTTGGGGACAAGTGCTCCACCTGACGGGCTCCCTCTGGGGAGCTGCCTCATGGGAAACACCCACACTTTTGTCCTGAGCCAGCATCTGGGCTGGACCACCTGGCTGGTTCTGTAGGTTCCGTGGGCTCTGACTGTGACTCCTGTACCCACACTTTGGTGGCAGCTCCTTGGTGGGGTTGGCAGGGCCCTGCTGCAGACTTGCTGCACAGGCGTATCTTGCCAGCCCCTCTTTGCCACATGCAGCCAGCTGAGCTGAAGCAGAGTTCCAGAAAGCAGGAGCAACTGACCTGAGTTTTTCCTGAAAGCCGGGCATGTGGGTTCTCCCAGCCCTCAGGTACAGGTAACGTTCACTGTGATGGCATCACTCAGGTCTGCAGCAGACCCGCCTGGGCAAGCCGGGCTCCCAGGGGCCGGGCGTGCACCGAGGGCTGGGTATGGGAGGCTGGCCTCTTGCTCTCTCTTTCACTCCAGCCACGAGGCCAGCAGCCTCCTTCCACACCTGTGCCTGTGTCAAGAACTTGTTTTCGGCTACCCCAACCCTGGGGTCTGATTGCTGAGTTTAGATCCATGTCCCCCTGGAAATTGATAGTGCTTGCCACACCTGGGTGCAGAGTCAGGGCAGGTCTCTGTCCTCAGGGTCACCACACAGGTGGGACTGATTTGCCCGGAGGAGCACGTGACTAAGTGCCAGGCCTCTCCAGGCAGCCAGATGCCTTCTGCAGACTGGGACAACCCCATGTTTCAGGCCTTTTCCTTAGAAGTTGGGGTGCAGGGTCGGGAGGCACAGGCACTCCACAGGGCCTGGGGACTCCACCCTCTATCCCCACTGGCTGGCCCCAACCTTGAGACAGGAGCTGTGTGCTCTGCACTGCCTCTGGAGCCTAGAGCGGTGGGTTTGACTTCTGGGCTCTTAGCACAAAGCAGCCTTGGCCTTGGCCTCTGTGTGAGGAGAGCAGCTGGGGCACAAGCGTGGATAAAAGGAGGGGCCTCGGATTTGGGGGAGAGTGAGGACAAGGAAAGAGGGAGAGAGGGATAGGGCCGGAAAGAGGAAAATGGAGGACAAGGAGAGAGAGAAAGAGCAGGGAGAGGGGGAAGGAGAATTAACAGAAGAAAGAGCCTTGCTGTGTGCAGTCATCCACTCCCAGGATGCCTGTGAGCTCCATGTCCCACAAACCTGTGCTACTAAAATAAAAATGGTTAAAGGTCTTAGGCTGCAGCAACGGGAACTGACCTTGGGCAGGTAAGGAACAAATAAGCTTTACTGGAGGACACAGGTGCTCACAGCAGAGAGGAAAGGTAGAGCCGCCACAGAAGGCCACCTGGGCCTCACCTCTGCTGCTCAGGGAATCCGGGAAGGACTGTGTGACCTAGCTGCTTGGGGTCACGTGTGAACCCCAGGGCAGGCGGTGGCCTGGTCCCTTGATAATCTTGGAGCTGTGTACCTTTTGTGTACCTTTGGGGAGGGGCCTCTTGTGAGAGGGTGGTGGCTAAAGGGGAGTTGACTTTTGAAGGAACAGCAGCAGATATGAACTGGGGAGGAGGAAGACAACCATTGCAGCGACTATGGCCAGAGGGTTGGATAAGCACTAGCAGGGGACATTGTCGACCACACAGAAGGGGGGGTGCACGGTGGGCATCTGCACAGGAGACACACTCAGGCTCTGCTGCCAAGGGGGAGACCTCTTCAGATGGGACGGGGGCACCGAGATTGGTGCTGCAGCACGTGGCAGCGACTCCCAGCCTGGGCCCTGGAAAACGTGTCGGGAGTTCTGAAGGGCACGGTGAGCTTCCTGACCCTCAGGCAGGGTCTGCCTTTCCAAGCCCTCTTCTCAGGGCGAGACGCAGGGTTTCCACGTGAGTAGGACGTGGGCTGCTGCCTCTTTCCAAGACAAGCCGACTGAGAGTGAGTCGCGGGCCAGCCTGTGTTTTTAGAAATTCTCAGTTTCTGAGCTCAGGGCCAGCCTGGGCCACAGTGAGTTCAAGCCAGTCGGAACCACAGGGCGAGACCCGGTCTCAAACAAAGAATTTTCAGTTTTAATTTCTATCGCGGATACACAGAGGGCTGTGGCCCACATAAGCAAGCTCTACCATCCCCAAGCACCCAGCAAGGAAACACCCAGCAAGGAAACACTTGCTGACAGACTCTGTGACACACAGTAGAGACAAAGCTGAAGCCCGAAGGCTCGTATCCCTCCACGATTTCCAGTCCTGAATATGCCAGGTCCAGGGACCCCCTAGTCACCATATCTGGGGCCCAGGACCCAGCAGGACCTGTGCCCTGGGCAAAGACATCCTCTCCCCAGACCCGTCTGCCCTGGAAGAGAATGGGGTGCTGTGTCTTGGGTTCTGGTAGTTCCCAGGTGCGTGGAGCGTGTGCTGGGGTAGGAGGGCACGTCCTCCCGTGGACACATGGCAAGAGCAGCGCAGGCAGATCGGCCCCCACATTGCCTCTGCTCTCCCAGGGCACTGGCCTGGCCTGGTGTTCCCTGGCTGGGCCTAGACACTGCTGAGCACTGACTCCTCACGGGCGACTGGGGTGGCTCTGTCGTCCCTGGGGCTGGGGGCGGGAGCTGTGCTGCAGAGCTCTGCCTGATGTCACCACCCTCACACTGTGCCCCTCTCACCCCGGGATCCTCTCTGGGCCTGGGCAGCACCCTCAGAGCCCTGCTCTTCTTTCGGAGGCTTTGAGAGCACATGTCCAGGAGGGGCAGTGCCCTGGACAACTCTCAGGGACAGCCTGGTAGGGGTCGGAACCCAGTGCCTGCTGCCAAGAGGCTCCCAGCTGCCCAGACCCACCCAAGCCAGGCTGTTCTGTGTGCATGGCTACTGGGCTCCATGCTGCCTGGCTGTGCCTGGTAATGCCCTCCTGCCTGTGTGTGTGAAGTCCTCCTGCCTGGTCACCTGGGACTGTGCTGGGTTGCAGAGGGCTGTGCTGAGGCGCATGATAGGTTGGGGAGGGCAACTGTACTCCTGTCAGCCTGCCTGGCCCACTGTACCCTATGGTCCTGTCCTCCCCGCTGCTGACCCCAGGGGCAGGGATCTTCCGGCCCCACACAGGGTGATGTTGCCACAGACTCAGCTTTCTTCCGTGTTGCTGGACAAGCCTCAGAGTCAGCTTGGCTCTCCCGCTGTGCTCGAGCATAGGCCAGCTTCCATAGCTGCGGCCGTCAGCGGCTCACAGGGATGGCCTACAAGAAGTGCTGTCCACAGCCACTCATGGCCCCTCTGCATGCTCAGGCTGGCTGCAGCCCTGCTCTGGGAACCACCTGGAGACTGAGCCCTGCCCATGTGGCCAAAGTGGTCCTGCCCATCACAGTGGTCAGCATCACCTCCCTGCCCTGCACATTGCTTCCCAGGGCCACCTCCAGGGTCCTGGAGGAGGGGCAACTTCCCCAAGATCTCCCACCATTGGGGACCCCAGCAGTTGCAGAAGAGGCAGTATACTGGCTAGGGGGGCTCTTCAGCAGGAGTGGCAAGAAGGCGGGAGTTTCTTAGGGGTCCGCACTTCCAGGACTTGACCAGGATCCTCACCCAGGTCCTCCCTGTGCAAACAGGACTCTGAAGAGTGTCCCTGCACACATAGGCCCTTGCAGGAGTCCAGCCTGGGCATTCCAGGGGCCCAGCGGGCTGGTGTTCTCCTCAGGCAGCAAGGAGAAACACTAGTGCTGTGTTCTCTGGCTGGACCCTGGTCCATGCTCACGTCGGGTCCCCCCACTTTCTCCCCAGTGGGACAAAGATATCAAGTTGCTGACCATCACCTTGGGGAGGTGGAGATTTTGGGAAAGCACTAAAACCCAGATGTGTGCTTTGCAGGGTGCCAGGGGGTTGGTGTGGATGCCTTCCATGGATGTGTCCTCCCGGACATGCATGTGGCTGGGGCTGTGACCCCGAGAAAGTGTGTGGCCTGGATCCCCCACAGATGACACAGACAGAGAGACCAGGGAGAAGCTTTGTGAGGGGCCCCAAGACTCTTGCCAAAAGCCGTAGAGCCTCCTTCTTGCTTTGTTTCTGCGCAGCACAGGAGAGGCCATGGTTAACAATCAGCAGGGCAGGGCCCAGGTGGGCCTGGGGTCAGGGGAGTGCAGCCCGGACACAGCAGAGCACTTGGTAGGAGAGTTTGGGCCCGGTGTGATCAGAGCACCCATGGGACTCTGGACTGTGCAATCCTGTTCTGAGAGCTGATAGGAGTTGAAATGTAAGGTCAGCCCACAGAGGAGACCTCCGGAACCTGCCCGAGTCCAGCACTATGCAAGGACAGACTGAGCCCGCCCAGGATCCAGACTTGACTGCAGCCAGTGCGAGTGGCCAGGCCAGCACTTTCTCACCCCGAAAGGAAGGTTGCTGAGTTGTGTGAGCTTCCTGAGTCTCCTGTTTCTTATCCTAAATTTCTGTGACTCAAAATTCCCATGCTGTCTTTGATCTCCTTCTAAGTGAGTGGCTGTGACATAAGTTATCCTTAAACATTTACAGTTTGATCTCGCAGGACTGATCCTCATAAGGGAGTGTGTGTGTAAATGTGTGTCCCGTGGTCAGGACAGAGGCTCCCATGTGTGCATCCGTGACCTTGCAGTGTCAGGTTAGTGAGGGAACACAGGACAGCCTCATCTGTACCATCACTTTACAGGGCGGGGGCACAGACAGCTGAACGTCCGATGAATCCATTCGCTCTTCTGCATAGTGCTTCAAATATTATTTAGGAGGGCACGGCAGAGCTTCTAAAGAGAAAAATTCAGAAATAAGTTGAGGTTCTTGGAGACCCTAGTGTTAGAATAATTTTACAATTACTGTAAAAAGAACTTCACAGTTGCAGAAGA
>PVJX010034919.1:0-18593 GCA_004027295.1 Dolichotis patagonum | reverse complement strand
AAGAATGACACTCACGGCTTCTCCGAGGTGTGGCTGGCTGATTCTCCTGGCTGCACTTGCTACCCACAGGAGAGTCCTGATGGTGGCCTGTCTGTGTGTATGGGAGCTGGGTTGGCTTCTTCTTCCAATCTTCGCATTATGGTTACCTGTGGGAGAATCCCACTGATGACTTGCATGTGCATGGGGACTGGCTGACTTGTTCTCCCCACCCATGTTGATTCAGCATTCAATTTGTTGTTTTTTTGTATTTATTTTTATTTTAAAAGGAATGAAACAACAGTAAAACAAAATGGAACAGTGATAAGACAGTAGGAAATCTACAATAGTTAGTACATTGCATAGTGTCCTTTAAATAGCTGCTCAGACTACTGGCTTTAGGCTGGCTCACAGGCAGGGCTTTAGGTTCCTTCCTGGTCCTCCCTATTCTGAACTCCAGTTGGCCCAGAGGTGGGGGCTTAGCTGCCTTCCTGGTTCTACCAAGTCCTGGGTCAGCATTCTAGAAAAGAGGAAGAAGTCAAAGGAGTTAATTTTCAGTTCTACCTAAGAATAGAAAGGATGAGAAATTTGGGCTAAAACATTTACATTTATTCTTCAAGAGTTTGAGGGTCAAATCCAGACCAGTTTTTAAGAATATGGCCCAGAGATAAGTGAAGGTCAGTTTCACTCTGGAAAGGTTACAGGGAGGAGGGTCCAGGAATGCAGCAGCCACAGAAAAGAAAACTGCTCTGGAGTATGAGACCCAAATCCCAACCATCACAAAAGCAGAAATACAATCAAGAGCAAAAGCTTTTTCAGGGCAGATCTCCAGTCCTTAGCAAAACATGCCTCCAAAGACAAAAGCTGAAATTGATTTTAACTGCAGTGTCAAGCAGAAAATTAAATTGCTAGTCAAAGAACAAGAACTACAGCCTTTTAACTTTCTGAGAGAGAAAATCATAGGCCAGATTAGAGGTGCTCCTTTAAGCTTTATAGTTTTGAGTTCACATATTCGGGCTTGAGCCTTTGTATAAAATACTGATAGGGGTTCCTTTTTCTTGATAAACTTGTCTTATTGTATCATAACTACTGGCTTGACTCTTGTTGTCTTTAGCTTTCTCTCCTTTATTGCTCTATTTTTCTTTTTGTTTTCTTTTCTCATTTTTGTATTCTTTTTCTAATTTTCTCCTATTGCTATTTTCTTTTTCTAATTTTCTCCTATTGTTATTTTTTCTAATTTTTAAATTTTCTCCTATTGTTATTTTCTTTTTCTATTCTTTTCCTATTTTTCTTTTTTATTTTTATTTGTGGTAAAACAAGTCCAATTGGCAAATGTATAATTTTAGAGTCCCCCTGCCATCCCTCTTAGTCCCTTATGGGCCAAGAGGCAGGAAGGAGTTTTCAGAGGGAATTGAGAGAAAAGAAAGTAGAGGAGGAATAGGAAAAGAGGGAGAAGGAAGAGGAGGAGGAATCTTTTTAAGGGGAATTTTCTTTGTTTGAATACATCAAATAGCACCCCAGCAAAGATGTCAGGTAGCAAGGCACACAGCTTTTACTGGACTTAGTGACTGTCTCAATTTTTGGCCCACAGGTCCCCCAGTCCTCCATCTACTGGCTGTCCTCCAGAGGAAACCATGGATACTTTACTCAAATCACTATTAATAATTCCATAAGTTGAAGTTTAGAAACTTTACATTCAGATGTCTTTTAGAGACAGTTTTAATGTTGCTTAAACTGCTTTTCCTCTTTGGATAAAGTTTGATTCATACCAGATGAAAGAACGTAAAAAAGCAAAAAGAAGAACAAATGAACGGTTCCCACTCACTCAGCAATTAGACAGTGTAAAGGCCCCTGGGCTGATAAACCTAACTGTGACCTCACCAAGATGTGCCAGGCTACTCCTTGGCTGTCTTTGTCTCCATTCTGGATGGAGAGTCAGACATGTCTTTGTTCCTTTTCCAGGCTTTGGAAGTCAATTGTCTGTGCTGAGTTTCGCCACCTTATTCCTCACACAAGACACTACTTGTCATGGTTCATGACTGTGGCACAGCACAGAGGATGAAAGATTACTCAGAATCAATCTCCTATTCAAAGTTTCCGAAGGCCCAGAGGGACTGCCCTTAACCAAGACCCCTCAGCATGAGAGTCTCATAAGGACATCCCTGAACTAAGGCTTCTGTGGCTTTTTATTGCTAGAACTTGGGATCAAGGATAAAGAATAAAGCAAGTACATCTGAGTAGGACTTCATGTAGGGAACAGAGAAAGGACAGAGGAAGGTCAAAGTGGTCTGTTACATGACTGATGTTAGGGCCAATCTAAGTAACCAATCAGAAGACCAAGAGGAAGAGGAGGGCAATCAGAAGACCAAGATGAGGAGGAGGGCTAGAGCATTCATTCCTTAGCACAATGTGTTTTGATCCTTTTTGGATTTGTGTCCCTGTAGGCCATCAGTTAATCTTTAACTATGCATTCCAGAATGTTTTAAGCATATGGCTCTGAAAGTTTTTTTAATTTTGCACATTTATCTCATATAAACCTCTAGCCAATGTCCCCACAGTTATCAACCACTTTATTTTACTCAAATTTAGATAGTTTAGTTTCAACTGAAAGAAAGATGTTAAGTACGTATGTCAGGTATAGCTTTTGATTTTGCTAATCTTGGAATAGATACTTGACAGAAAAGTATGATTGTATCAGTGATTTTTTATCTCGAAATTAACTACTAACACCATAAAAATTTTTTATGAGATCATTTCACTTTAAAGTATGAGTAATGTTTTCCAAAACTTCTATGAACATAATTTTTAGACTTTCTTCTTAAATCATAAAACACTTTGTGCAATATATTATAACAACTGAATTTAAAAAACCCAAGAAGTTCCCATAAAGCAAATATATGCCTATGAAGAAATGGATACATTTCTTCAGGAGAAATTTTAAAATACTAGTAATGGATTTGGGAATTGATTGGGCAAAAATTGCCTGTAATTCTGAGTTATTTGTCCCTAAGGTACCAGGATGCGATGTTTGCCAACATTTGCCTTTTAAAAAATTCTTACTTAAGATTTCTAGATAGAATGTTGGATATGTTATCACTAAGTGTTTCTTTGATGTTATCTGTCTGCTGATCTTCATACTGACCCATTATATAGGCACTAGTATCACCTCCATTCTGCAGATTCGAAACAGGAACAATAAAAGATTTAATAACTTGCCCAAAGTCACAGTGACTTGAGGAACAGAGGTTAAGTTCATACAGGAACTGTTGTGATCAGAGTTCAGAGTCATGCACTTTTAACCCAAAAGTGTTCACTTACAGTTGTACACTTAGATGTTTGTGTGTATGACTAGACTAAATGAAGCAGCTGTGATATCCATTTTTGGATATCTAAATTCTTTTCAGAAGATAGTACTTTTTTTTTTTTTTTTTACCGGGGATTGAACTCACGACCTCGCGCTTGCCAGGCAGGCACTTAAGCCACTGGGCTAAATCCCCGGCCCTATAGTATTATTTTCTTAGTCAAGATTCCTAGAAAGAGTGGGCTGGACTTGATGGTAAAGGACCTGCTTAGCATGTAGGAAGCCCTGGCCTTGGGCTCCATTTCCAGTGCCAAGAAAAAAAAAAAGGAAAATATTCCTAGAGGTGATTCTGAAGCTTTAAATATTCTTTTGGGCCTGAATCTGTCTCTGTATTGAGGCTTTGGGAGTCCAAGGAATAAAAATCAGGCTACCTTAGTCTCCCCTTTATTGTGAGCTGCTGTGTCACAGAAGATAATAGAGGAATAAAGTCCCAGAGGATTGAAGGACTCAGTCAGGTTTGATTTAAGTTTTTTTGCAAAATACCTCTGGGACTCCTCAGTGTAGCACTCTATCCCATGGGACAGATGTCAAAACTCATTGTACTTTTCCTAATATAAGGGTAACACATTATAAGGCAACTTCTGCAAGTGGAAGTGCTTTTCTCTCATCATTTCTTTATGGATTCATCCCAGAGTGTAGAAAAATGCTGATATGTAGTTGGTACTCACTAAAATTTGTTGACTGCATAAATGAATTCTCCTTGGAACAACAGTAGAGACAGAATTGTGGGAAGACTAACAATTACTGAGGAAGCATTATTGCTGAGATTGCATGGTTAAGTCAATTCAGATCAGCCTCTTCTTTTTGGAATCTGTTGTTGTAGATGTTTGGATTGTTTAGCCAGCCACATGGAAATGACTGCTGCCTAAGCATGTTGCCTCGTCCCATCGCCAAGTCACTTGAAATCAGTTATTTCACCTCTTGCTGACCTCCACTACGGCCACAGGATGGCTTTTTTTTTCTCAATTCCCTGTCAATCTTCACTTTCTCAAGAAGTCTTAGTGTCATAAACCCTGGCCATCACACCAATTCTATGTTTGTGGTAGTTGATGTCTTAAAAGATGTGGATGTGACCTTTATAACTGGTTGAAAAAGAAAAAGAAAAACATTTTCTTCCAAAAAGTGACTGTATTGTGAAAAAATGTGTGGTGGTGTAAAATATATTAGGATCTCTTTGAATTCAGAGCGATCTTTACTGGGTGTATCAGTCAGTGCTTACTAGATTTAATGCAATATATACAAATATATGAGAATTTATAAGATCAGCTTATAGTGGCCACCCACGGGGTCAGGTGTGGAAGAGTGCAGAGGCTCTGTCTGCACACTGACGATCCACTGTAGTGTCCCGTGCGAGTCTGCAGCAGGAATCAAAAGGTCTACCATGAAATGCTGACAGTTCTGTACTAGAGGTGGGAGAGTCAGCACTGGGAGCCAGGAGACCACGTATAAGGTGAAAGTGAAGACTAGAGTTCCTCCAAAGAAACAGAAGCAAGGCTTCTTTCTTCCTTTCTGCTTTATTCAATTCAAGTGGCAAACCTGTTGTTCGCTGTCACTCACACACAGGTTGGGTCTTCTATCTTTGGTAACTATACCAAACTGCAGTTGGAACTATAACAATGCAATTTAATTGGGTATTTCTGACTCAAGTTGACACAATCAGTTAGCTACCACAATGGGTTTTAGATAATGAAACATTTTCCTAATTAGCTAAATCAAGTGATGGCTTCAGTAGGATGCCTTTTGCGTTGTGGATCAGTTCATTCGCCAGCTGCACAAATTTCACCTCATCCATCCAGTCTCAGGCATCATTCTAAGAATCTGTACCCAAGTTCCTGCTTGTTATGGTTTTGTTTGGATGCCTCCCCCACCCACAAAGCCTCATGCAGTCATGGGGATGGATTTTGGTGGTGTGAGTGCTATACTCGCCCAGGGCTGTGAGCAGGCATGTAAGAGAGAGAAGGAGGTGTGTCTTTCTGTTTTTGCCCTTTTGCTCTCGTCATTTCTGGTGTCTGCCACAGCTGCTATGAATACCATACTACCATACCCTGGAGCCAGCTGAGTGTGGACTGAAACAAGCTAAGTAAACTTTCACTTCCTTCATTTTGGGTGTCAAGTATTTGTCTCAAAAAGGAGAGAAAAGTAACCAAGACTCTGCTCTTCTATAAATGGTGATGTCTTTCCTTTTTTTTTTTTTTCTTTTAACCAGTAAATCTGGCTTCACAACCTGGAGCATAATGATTTATTCAAAAGAAATTTTGTCCTTCTTTTTCCATCCTCCACATTTTACAAAAGCAAAGCACAAGAAGTTGAGCCAGTTAGAAACAAAGTGGGGGACTTTGAGCCTACTTCTGAGCCCTGCCAGTGTGTTCATTGTCTGTTAAGAAGTACAGATATCTTAGATATTCAAAAGTAACAAACCTAAGGAAATTCTTATTGTCTAAGTATCACAATGTAAATTACATCTACTTTGAAAGCAATAGACAAATATTTTTTACAGATTAAGAAGATAAGGCATGTCAAGCAACATTCTCATGGTCATTTAGTTGTGTGTAAAGGACATTCATGAGACATGATGAAGACTTACTGCAAGATTTTTAGAATGGAGATTAGCAGGCTTTTTATATATTTTAAAAAACCCAGTTCACTACTATTTTAGACTTTGTAGCCAAGCCATATGGTCTCTATTGAAATAAGCTCACTTTGCTGTTGTAGCAGAAAGCAGCTGCAAATATTATGTCAGCAAACAAGTGTGCTGTGTTCCTACAAAACTTTATTTACAAAATCAGATAGTGGACCCGATTTGCCCTGGGGCCATAGTTTACAAACCTCTCCTTAGGAAAATTATGAATGACATAGCTTTATGTTCAGTAGCCTGATAATTTTAGAATACATTCTGATTAAATTTGTAGCAAAGCAGTACATTTTAGGCAACTTTTGCTACATTTAGTTGGGGATTCAATAATAAACATCATGTTGTAAGAATTCTTGGGTTTAAAATGCTTTATTTAAACCCTTATGGGAAATAGGAGGAGTATTGTAGTTTTCATTTTAAATGAGATTACATAATAAGCACATCTGAAAATATATATAGCTGTTTGCTAATGATGTAAACAGACTTCAGCCCTCTTGCTTGTGTCACTCTTACGATGTAGTAGAAAGGATGCACTTCTTGCACATTTTAAATGTAACTTAAAGAACAAATAAATTGGGGAAACGGGGATCCATTCTGGAGAAATGGCACGTACCAAGATTACATAGCAAGGAAGAAGAGAGTCGGGCTTGAAGCCAGGACTAGGGACCTTTATGAGTTGCAAATGCTTAGGATTGCTGGGTCTTAAAGGAAGGGACCTTCCTCAGGAGTTTGGCAGAAATAATCCATCACTTGCTTGTGCCTGGCACTATTTCTGGTGTGAGACTTGGGTGGTGGCAGTGTCCTCTCAAGAGTACCTGACAGGTGGGAAGATGCAAACCGAGGGAGAAGGAGCCTGAAGGGAGCACAGTCATCCCACTGAAATACACCGATGGTCCTGATGGCCGTCTGTGCATGAGGCGGAGGGCAGACGGTGGATGGTTTTGAGAGGTCTCCCAAATGGCATCCCTCTTCCTTATCCAAGGTCAGAACCAGCTGAGAGATAGGCCCAGGAATTAGGCAGCTAGAGACACATTACCACTCTTAATACTGACAAAACTGGTTTGGAGAAAGTTATGTAGATTTTGGATCATGTGGGCCTCCTGAGCTTGTGTCTCAGAAGTATTCAGCAACAACCACAGCTGGACCACTACTGGCCTCTCCCAGCAGGGCCTGTTCTGAAACGGTAGAAGGGCTGACTGTTCACACTTTTTGAAAGGTCCTATTCTCAAATTCACCGATCAGGCAATTCACTTCTCCTTCCCTGAGGAGTGGTAGATAAGGGACAGTGGAAGGAACCACAAATTGGGAGGACCGTAAACGCTTTTTGTTGCTACACAGAGCATAAATTTTGCCTACCTATTGATTTTTGCCAGAGTTTGGCAACTTGGGGCCCTTTCCATTCTGCTGCTGATCGCCTGGCTTGTATAGTGACAAGGACCTCAAAAGTCTAGAGTCAAGTTGTTAAAAAAGTTTTTGTCCTCAACCCAAGAGTCTCTAACGAGGCTCAGCTCAACCTAGGAGCTCTAAATTTTAAAAACCTCTGAACTGGGGCCAGCAGTGCAATTTGCCTTCCATTTAGTTATGGAAGGGGAAGAAGGAACAGAGGAGCCAATATTTATTGAGCTCTGGGCGTTCCAGGCGTTGTGTTATGTGTTTTACATTGCTCATCTCATTTTGTCCTTGGTTATTAGTGCAGTTTCACAACTGGCTGCAGAGCAGAGCATTGATGGGGGTGAGTGGGGTGAAGGTGGGAAGGCGAGCACTTGAGCTGGTCCTCAAAGGATGGTTTATTGTCAGATTTGCAGGCGGGATTGTGATATTCTGTCAGGACAAGGGGCCCATCTGCTGATCTGTACTCCACATACTCACTCTTAGAATATTTCTCCATTTTTAATTCTGCACATCTTCGGTATCTATGCCATGTTTTCCAACCTTAGTACCCAAGCCTTAAGTTAAGCTCTGACCACCTTTAAAATTGTTCTATTATATTTCTCCATGGTGGCCGGGTGATCCTCAGAGGTGCTCTGCATAAAATAGGAAATTTTGCTTTGACATTTCCCCTAACTACCAACCATCTCGAGTCCTTTTCTGTGTACAGGCTGTTTCTCATTTTCTCTGCGGTCTTCTTTTTAACAGCAGTGCTTGATCATACTTCTGTGCTTCAAAACTTATATACTCCTTGCCCAAATCTCAGGGAGACTCATAGTCATAGATTTATTATTCCTTTATATAAATTTCTATGCAATTCAAATAATCACAAGGGACATAAGGTCCATTTGTGGTTTCCTGAAGACAGGGCAAGGATCAGAGAGGGGGATCGAAAAGAGGATGAAGGATCTTGTGGTGGTATTGACACCACAGTTCACGGTTTTGATGTGCTGTGGCTTCATGCGTGCAAGTGGAGTATTGTGGTTTGTGACTGTAATCCCAGAACTCTGGAAGGCTGGGATTCTACACAGAAAGATCATAGATTTGAACCCAGTCTAGGGAACTTAGTAAGAGTCTATCTCAAAGTGAAATTAAAAAAGGACTGGGAATGTAGCTGAGTATGAGGGCCCTGGGTTTGAGCTCCAACACTGCCAAACAAGGAAACAAACATGAGCAAAAGCCAAAACAATTTGTGAAATTGCACCCCCCAGAGAATTGTATATTAATTATACTCCGTAAAGATAACAAATATTGTAGGTAGATCTGTGGCCCTGTTAAAATTTTCTGTGAAGTTAATCTAGCAATGTTTTAATAAAATGTGGGAAGGTGTTGAATTTTAATTTTTGTGGGAGGAGAAGAGGAGGTGCCCGGAAATGCAATGTAAGGGAAATACTGAAGGGAAATAATACAAAAGAAAGAAATGTCTTTACTACAGTATTATTTACAAATGTGGATGTATTTAGATGTTCTACTGCTGAGGACCAGTTGTAATCAATGTAATTAAATATCAATACAGTTAAATTGAATGGACTATATCTGTTTGGAACCAAATAAAGTAATTTAGTTAAAAGGTAGCACATATGGGTTGTACTCAATAAATTATTTTGACATGAATGGATTAATATTGATAATGATTGTAATATAAAGTATGAATAGTTGATACTTTAGATTTGCATTTTACCTAAATCGCTAATGTATTTAATTCCTATGCTAGGTAATAGGATAAATAATACTAACATTACTGCTTATTTATTTATTTGAGACAGGGTCTTGCTATGTAGTTCTGACTGGCCTTGGGCTCACAGTGATCCTCCTGCCAAAGTCTCCTGAGTGCTGGGACGACAACTGTGCAACATCACACTTGTCCTTATAGTATTTTAAAAACTGCCTTATAAACTTATTATGCAATGAACAGAGATGAACACATTTCCTAAGTTTCCATAAGTTTTGAGAGATTTCAAGAGCTACATTTCATGTGTAAGACCTCTCTCACAAAGCCACTGTGATGCCACCAGCTCTGAAAACTGTCTTGTTTCATAGTGCTCCTTTGAGTTAAGATGTTTAAAATCCCTTAAAATTAAATTTTGTTACCTGGTAAAGTGTTCAAACAAGCATCCTTATAATATTTGTTAAATCTATGGGGATATCATCTAATTTTTAATAATGGTAATTTATGCCTTCCCAATTTTTTTTCTGATATATCTGACAGGAGCTTATCAAATTTTCTTTTTCTTTCTTTTTTGTTAGTACTGGGATTCAACTCATGACCTGGTGATTGCCAGGCAGGCACTTGTGCTGCTGAGCAAAATCCCCACCCTTATCAAAATTTTTTTGATATGAAATAATCAGATTTTAGTTTTATTGAGTTTCTCTATTGATTTTCTGTTTCTTCAACTGTTTTGAACATTAATGTTTATTTTCTTCTGCTAATTTTGGGTCTAATTCCTTCTTATTTTTGTATTTTCTTAAAGTGGAAACTGAGGTGTTATTTACAACTGTGGAATACCAGAAGTTACTTAGATGTTCTAAAGACTGAGACCTTCAACCAGGTGTGGTGACACATATCTGCAATCCCAGCATGCAAGAGGCTGGGGCAGGAGGATTACTGTGAGTTCAAAGCCATCCTGGGCTACATAGTGAGTTTAAGACCAGCTTGGATTGCATAGCAAGACCCTATCTCAAAAAAAGTAAAACAAAATAAAGTAAGACTGAGACCTCTTCCAATTTGGACATTTATTCATTTATTGTTATGAATCTCACCACAAATATTGTTTTATGGCATCTCACAGATTCTGATATATTATTTTCATTTTAATTCACTTCAATATATTTTAATTTCTTTTTTCATATTTTCTCTTACCTTTGAATTATTCAGAAGGATGTTAATTCCATTTCCATATATTTAGGAATTTTCCAAATATTTTGGTATTAACTTCTAATTTTATTCCATTGTGAACAGAGAACATACTTTTTATTTTCAGAGTTTATTGGTACATTTTATATATACATACTGATCACATTTATTACAGAGAATGTGTGCCTATATGTGATGTGACTTGACTCTTTTTTCCCATTGGCCTGTCCTCCCTTTAATCCCTCTACCTCTTCCCATTTCCAAAAGCTTTGTTTCCATTTTTTCCTTCTTTTCTCACTTTTTTAAACTTTTCTTTTATTTCCCCCTTCCTCTTCCATTGTTCCTTTCTCCATTTGAGTATTTTCTTCTTGTTTTACAACATCTAGTATACATTTTGCTCCTTGTTTACATTTTTAGTTTCTCACACCAGAGAAACAATGCAGAATTTACACCTGTGTCCAATTTATTTCTCTTAACAGTGTGATCTCAAGGTGCACTCATTCACCTAAAAATGTCTCAAGCTTATCCTTTTTATGTTTATGACAAAGTGGTATTCCACTGTATTAAAAAAAACCACATTTTCTTTTTTTTATTTTAAAGAAGGTAAAACTAAACAGACCAAAACAGAACAAAGTAGATCAGAAGAAAACAATGTAAGTGACACAGATTTCAAAGCAAGATAATAGGTTATCTACCATGGCTACCATAATGTCTTTTTTTTCTTCCAAATAGTTGTCTATATCTTCACGCACAATGAATCCATACAAAACAAAATAGTATTAAACTGATCAGAACAGAGTGATGGAGGCATTATAGGCCTTCAAAACCAGACAATAGGAAAATCAACAATGGCTGCCATAATGTCTCTTGTTCTTGTTCAAATTAGTTGTTCATACCTTCATGTATGTTGAAATTAAACAATATAAAACAGGCTAAACCCACTCTTTACAAAGAATAATAGCATTACTGGATTTTACAGCATGATACGGTATCCACAATGGATACCATAATATCTCCTTTTCTTCAAAGTAGCTGTTCATTTCATCACACATAATATAATCGATTCTCATATACTGTTTAGGGGAAGTTCTACACATGTGTAAGCCTCTACATATATACCTATCCTTTCTGCATTAGAGGGAAAAACAAACCAAACCAAAACAAATTATTAGAAAAACACGAAACAAAAAAGATAAATAAATAACAATAGCAAAGAGCTCAAAACAATGACGATATAGGCCTTCAAAACAAGGTGGTAGGAGCATAACTAGGGTTGTTATTTTACATAATGATCTTCAAGAGTTCCTCAGATCACCAAACACTAACATGCAAAATTGTTCCAATCCTGCTGTTTTGTTCTAAGAACTTATGGAATTTGTAGTACAGTCAGCTATCCTAAGTGTGATTCTACAATTTTAGATATTTTTTCTTTTCCTTTCCTTTTTATTTTTCCTCCTTTTCCCTGAGATATTATTTTTTTCCTTTTGAGCAGATTCTTATCCTTTCACTGTATTTATTGAGGATTTTGTATCTTATGTACTTTCACCATTTCTTACACTAGGGAGACAATACGGGTTTTTTTTTGGTACCAGGGATTGAACTCATGACCTTACACTTGCCAGGCAGGCACTTAAACCACTGAGCTAAATCCCGGCCCCAACAACATGGTATTTACACATGTGAGTTTGATTTATTTCATGTATGAGTATGGTCTCAAGTTGCATCCATTTATTTATAAATATCTCAATGTGATCATTCTTTATAGCTGAGTAGTACTCCATTGTATAAAAATACCACAACTTTTTTATCCATTCCTCAGTTGATGGGCACTTAGGTTGTTTCCAAGATCTGGCTATTACAAATTGTGCTGTTATCAACATGGGTGCACATATATCACTGTGGTATGATGTTTTCAGTTCTTCTGGGAATATGCCTAGAAGTGGAATAGCTGGGTCAAATAGGAATTCCAATCCCAAGTTTTTGAGGAATCTCCAGACTGACCTCCACAGTGGTTGCACCAGTCTACACTCCCACCAACAGTGCAGAAGAGTTCCTTTTTCCCCACAGCCTCTCCAGCATTTGTTGTTGGTAGTTTTCTTTATCCTGGCCATTCTTTCTGGATGAGACAGAATCTCAGTGTGGTTTTAATTTGCATTTCTCTAATGATCTCTAATGATCAACGAGCATTTCTTCATGTATTTATTTGCCTTTTGTATGTCTTTACCTGAGACCTGTGTATTCATCGCAGATGCACACTTTTGGATTGGGTCATTGAATTTCGGGGGTCTGATTTTTAAAATTTTTTTTATATGTTCAAGACAGAAGTGCTTTGTCTGAGGGACAGTTCACTAAGATTTTTTCCCAACTTGTTGGTTTTCTTTTTGCTATGGTGGAAATTTCTTTTGACATGCAAAAACTCTTTAGTAAGATGTGATCCCAATTATTGATTCTGGGAAGCATTTCCCACGCAGTTTGATTTTTGTTCATGAATTCTCTACCTACCCCTATGTAGTCAAGATTTCTACCTATTTTGTCTTCCAACAGATTAAGTGTTTCTGTTTTAATGTTTAGATCTTTGATCCATTTAGAGTTTAGTTTAGTATATGGTAATAGGCATGGCTCTAGTTTTAGTTTTTGGCATATGGAGAGCCAATTTTTCCAGCACCATTTATTAAAGAGACTATCTTTCTTCCAGTGAATGTGTTTGGCCCCTTTATCAAAGATAAGGTGGCTGAGTGTGTTTGAAGTTATAGTTGTATCTTCTAATCTATTCCATTGATCTTCAGGTCTGTTTCTATTCCAGTATCATGCTGATTTTGTTATAGTAGCTTTGTAGTATAATTTAAGTCAGGAATTGTGATGCCTCTTGCCTTGCTTTTGTTGCTTAGAATTGCCTTTGCTATTCTAGGTCTCTTCTTTAGAATTTCCTTTGCTATTCTGGTCTCTTCTGGTTCCAAATGAATTTTAGAAATGATTTCTCTAGATCTGTGAGGTATGCTAGTGGTATTTTTATTGGAATTGCATTAAATATGTATAACAGTTTTGGGAGAATGGCCATTTTCACAATATTTGTTCTTCCTATCCATGAACAAGGGATATCTTTCCATTTTCTGAGGTCCTCTTTGATTTCATTTTTCAGGGCATTATAGTTTTCCCTAAATAGATCTTTTATTTCTTTTGTTAGATTGATTCCTAAGTATTTCATTTCTTGGATGCTATTATGAAGGGTGTGGCTTCCCTTATATCTCTCTCAGTGATTTTCTTGTTTGTTTATAGTAATGCTACTGAATTTTGAGTGTTGACTTTGTTTTATTTAAAGAAAGAAAGAAAAGAAAATTGAAAATTAAAAAAATAGAAAAAAATAGAAAAAAGTAGAATACAGAATTCAAAAGAGTTAACATCATAAAATCAGTAATTGATATATTACCTATTGTCATCTTAATAATAGTTGTTAAAGTTACAAAATCAAAGCATAAAAAGTGTGTAGACACTGAAACATTGGCAGTGCAAATCCTTCTGTTCAATGATCTTTGAGTCCAGTGACATTACTGAATTTAGTTATTATATACAGTATTCTTTCAATGGAGTTTTGGGGGTCTTCTATGTACAGTATCATGTCATCTGCAAATAATGATAGTTTAATTTCTTATTTTCCTATCCTTACTCCTTTTATTTCTCTTGTTTAATTGCTCTGGCTAGTATTTCCAGCACTATATTGAATAGGAGTGGTGATAATGGACATCCTTGTCTTGTGCCTGATTTTAGGATAAAGGCTTTCAGCTTTTGGCCATTTAATATGATGCTGGCTGTTGAGTTGTCATAGATGGCCTTTATCATATTGAGGTAAAGACCATCTATTCCAATTTTCTGTGAGGTTCTTATCATGAGTAAGCGTTGGACCTTATCAAAAGCTTTTTCTGCATCTATGGAAATGATCATATGATTCTTATTTTTGGCTCTATTGATATGGTGGATTACATTTATTGGTTTGTATATGTTGAACCATCCCTGCATTCCTGGGATGAAACCCACTTGGTCATGGTATATAATATTCTTGATGATTTGTTGCATTCTGTTTGCCAATATTTTATTGACAATTTTTGCATCTATGTTCATTAGGGAATTTGGCCTGTTGTTTTCTTTTTCAGTTGGGTCTTTCTCAGGTTTTGGTATTAGAGTAATGTTTGCTTCCAGGAATGAGGTAGGGAGAATTGTTTTCCTTTTAATTTCATTGAAGAGTTTAAGGAGTGTTGGCATTAAGTCTTCTTTGAATTTCCTGTAGAATTCCATAGTGAATCCATGTGGACCTGGACTTTTCTTTGTTGATAAGGATTTAATTACATTTTCAGTTTCTTTAATTGAAATTGGGTTATTCAGTAGTTTTACATCTTCTTGACCCAGCTTTGGTAATTCATATGTTTCTAAGAATCTGTCCATTTCTTCTGTGTTATCAAGCCTGTGAGAGTAGGGGTTTTTGAAATAAGTATTGATGAACTTCTGTATTTTCACAGGGTCTGTAGTGTGTAGTTTTATTTTGGTTATGGCTATTTGGAGTTCTGTATGCTTCCCTTCATTTCTATTGCATGAATTTGAGGTTTTTTTCCTTTTTAAAAATAACATTGACTAGAGGCTTATTATTTTTATTTATTCTTTCAAAGAACCAACTGCTTGATTCATTGATTCTTTGTATTGTTTTCTTAGTCTCATTGCATTGATTTCTGCTCTAATCTTTATAATTTCCTCCCTTCCTTTGGTTTTGAGATTTACTTGTTATTGTTTTTCTAGATGTTTGAGGTGTAGCATCAGGTCATTTATTTGTGTTTGTTCTGTTTTCCTAATGTGGGAATTCACTGCAATAATTTTTCCACTGAGGACCGCTTTCATTGCATCCCACAGGTTCCAGTAAGTTGTATTTGTTATTTTTATTTGCCTGTAGGTATTTTTTAATTTCTTCTTTAATTTCCTCTATGACCCACTGATTGCTCAGGAGTGTATTATTCAATTTCCATGTGTTTGTTAGGTTTTTGCAGTTTCTTTTGTCGTTAATTTCTAGTTTCATGGCACTATGATCTGATAATATGCATGGGATAATTTCAATTCTTTTGCATTTACTTAAGCATGTTGGGCTAGAATATGGTCTATTTTAGAGACTGTCCCATGTGTTGCTGAGAAGAATGTATATCTTGATGTTGTTGGGTGGAACACTGTATACGTCCACCAAGTCCATTTGTTCACAGGTGTGATTGAGTTCTGTTATTTCTTTGCTGTTTTTCTGTCTAGTTGATCTGTCCCTTTGTGTCAATGGTGTGTTAAGGTCTCCTGTTATAACTGTGTTATTGCTTATTTGGTTTTTCATTTCTGTTAATATTTGTTTTGTATAGCTTAGTACTCCCAAATTTGGTGCATAGATATTTAAGATTGCTATCTCTTCCTCTTGAAGTTTTCCGCTAACTAGTATTTAGTGACCTTCTTTATCTCTTTTGATCATTCTTGTTTGAAGTCCACATTGTCTGCAAACAGAATAGCAACCCCTGCTTTTTTGGGGGGGGATTCCCTTTGCATGGAATATTGTTTTCCATCCTTTGACTTTCAGTCTATGAATTTCCTTTTGGGTTAGATTGTTTTCTTGTATACAGTATATGGTTGGATGTTGTTTCTTGATCCATTCTGCCAGTCTGTTTCTTTTAATTAGTGAATTTAGTCCATTTACATTATTGGTTATAACTGATATATATTGGTTTATTTTTGACATGTTGTCATTCTGCTGTTGATTCTTTACCTTTCCACTCTATTTAATTGTTTGTCTTGCTTATTGGTTTTTTCCTATGTCTATCTAGGATGTCTTTCAATATTATTTGCAAGGTTGGTTTGGTTGTCATGAAGTTCTTCAGCTGTTCTTTGTTGCGGAAGTATCTTATTTCTCCATCCATTTTGAAGGACAGTTTTGTAGGGTACGTCAGTCTGGGTTGGAAGTGGTTTTCCTTTAGCATCTGAAATACTTCACTTCATGCTCTTCTTGACTTCATTGTTTGTGTTGAGAAGTCTGCTGTGATTCTGATATGCTTTCCTTTATAGGTGATCCATCTCTTTTAACAGCTTTTAATAGTCTTTTCTAATGTTGGATTTCTGGGATGTTGATTATTATATGTCTGTGTGTAGTTTTATTTTGGTTATGGCTATTTGGAGTTCTATATGCTTCACTGATCTGTATGTCAGTTTCCATTCTCATGTTTGGGAAATTTTCAGGTATTACTTCTGTAAATAGCTTCTTGATATCATTTGTGTTGTCATCTTTTTTGTTTATACCTATCAGTCTAATATTGTTCTTCTTTGCATCATCTTGTAGCTGTTGAATTGTTATTTCCTGGTTCCTTGTTATTTTAAAAGTTCTTTCCTTACCTGTTCACTAGTTGCAATCTTGTCTTCAAAGTCTAAAAGTCTATCTTCACTTTCATTGAGGTGGTTTTGCCAACTTTTGATGGAATTTTTGATTTCCTGTATATTGCTTTGAATGTGCCTCATTCATTCTGTTTGTTTCTTATATTGTTCATTCAAGGTTTCCATCTTTTTACATTTTTCCTCTAATTTTTAAGCTATGTCTTCTTTAGATGTGTTCAGCATTTCTTTCATTGCATTTATCATTTCTTCTTTTACTTGAGAGATTACTTCTGATCTAAGTACTTTCATAGCTTCCTGGAGTTGTTTCTTTCCTTCAGTTGCTATCATTTCAGGTATTTCCGGTGTATGGCTTACATTTTCTTGTATGTCCATGTCTCCTAGGCTTGCTTGGGATGGGCTGGTGGTTTGAGATGCATTTTGCTCTTTTGCTTTGTCATTTTCCTATATTTCTGGGCTCTGAGCAATGTTCCAAGGCTTCCTGGTGCACTGGAAATCACCTCATGCACTTTCAACTCGCATCGTGGGATACAGACAGCTGATGCAGTCCAGGGGTCACTGGTCTTGGCCCAGTTAGGCCTGCAAGGACTTCTTGTGTGGCCTTCATTGATTAGGGAGGTGGGATGAAACCACATTTTCTTTATCCATTCCTTGGGTGATGCACATTTTGGCTGTTTTTAAGATTTGGCTATTATAAACTGTGTTGTTATAAACATGGGTGTGCTTATGATATTTTTAATTCTTTTAGGAAGATACTCAGAAGAAGAGTAGATGGGTCAGATTGGACCTCTAATTCTAGATTTTTGAGGACTCTTCACACTGATTTCTACAGTGGTTGAACCAGTCTACAATCCTACCAACAGTGGAGAAGGATTGCTTTTTCCCCACAGCCCTGACAGCATTTGTTATTGGTTCTCTTTTTCTTGATAATAGCCATTCTTTCTGGAGTGAGATGGAATCTCAGCAGTTTTAATTTGAAAGAGAATATGTTTTAAGTAGCTAAATTGTTTCAAACTATTTTTCCTCCTTTGTACATGATTTTGTTTAATCCAAGGCTGCTTTTAGTGTTTTCTATTTGTCCTTGCTTTTGAGCAATTTTGTTGCTATATTCTTTTTTTTTCTGTTGTTTAATTTTTTATTTTAAAGAGAATAAAACAAAACAAAACAAAACAAAACAAAACATAACAAAGCAAATTAGAACAGAACCATGCAAGCATCACAGGACTTCAAAGGAAGACAACAGGAAATCAGCAGCGGCTACCATAATGTCTCTTGTTTACTTTGAAATAGTTGTCCATTCCTTCACACACAATAAAATCAAACAAAACAAAATCCCATAATTTTTTCATTCTTTTGTCCAGACTGGTTTTATATGCTGGCGTTTTAATGTGTGTTAGCTGCCAGGTATGCTAATGCATGAAATCCTATCCCTATGGGAGGCTGAGGCAGGAGAATGGCAAATTCAAGTCCAGCCAGACAATTTAGCAGAAACTGTCTCCAAAAGTAGAAAATATTAAGGCTTGGGATGTAGATTTCAATGAAATGGCCTTGGGTTCAATCCCCAGTAAAATAAAATAGTGAAATGTTTGTCAGCTGTCCATTCTGGTTCAGCTAAAGGGGAAGATTTGGGCAAGGACTGGCAGAAGGATTTTCCCTTGTGCAAAATCTGCAGGAGAGAATTTGTGGGTTTGTACCATGGACCCAACCAATGAACAGAAAACAGAAAACTTGCTCTGAAAACACTTCCTCAGTAGCTACAACTGTGCTTGCCTAAGAGGGGGAAATTAGCAGAATTTTTTATCGTGATTCATACATCATCTTTGAAGAAAGGGGTCCTATATTTCTGTGTGTGCTCCAAGGCAATAGCCCATGAAAGATGTGACCCTCACAGACTTTGCCATCATCTTTGGGGAGTTCTGGGCAGTGAGTTTATGACTGTGGCCAGA
>PVJX010034918.1:0-18136 GCA_004027295.1 Dolichotis patagonum | reverse complement strand
TTGACCCTCTCTACCTCAACTCAAAAATGTTAATAGCATACATGATTCCCAATCTCCATAGCATCCCTATCTCAAAGCGCACAATGCCTTGCTTCACTTTTAGGGTCCTGTTTCATTTGCTCAATCCTGGGTGATTTACAACAACTGAGAAAAGGTAGAAAAGGGGAAGAAGGAGAAAGATAAGGTGAGAGGATTGGTCTCAATATTTTTAAAAGAAAATTTTATATTAAAAGCTATTTTCATAACAAGGATTTTAAATAATTCTGAGATTTTAACTGACTGATAATATATTTTCTCTTTATTGTAGGAAAGAAATGTACTTGTTTATTTCAGTATTTGTGGTAGCAAAGTGACCTGGGTACTGCCAATTACAGACATGAAATGTTCTCTTTCAAAGTCTATATGCTTCGTTCCTGTTTAGGAATTCTGAACGTCTACAGCTTATGTTCCAAAAGTTCATTTATTAAGCCTGTTTGGATTTGTGCTGCATGTTCCCAGAAAAATGTGATGAGGCCACTTCCAGGCCTGCCCACAAACTCTATTTATTCAGAGAAGGTTAGAGCTGGGGGACTTAAAAAAATCTTCTGGTCCAACCATTTTAAAACCATAATGTTGCTGAAGCTGTAATAACTGTTGCCTCAAGGCCCTTGGAGACCTTCTGGAGTCCATCAAGGTCGTCCTGTGCCCTGACAGGGTGACTTTATTTGGGAATGGAGAAGACAAAGTCCAGCAAGCTATACCAAGAGCAAAGCTTATCCTGGGAAAGTCTTACGTCAACTAGAACATTCTCTGTATCTGGAGATTCAACAAGGAAGGAAATCACAATGAAGGGACCCCTGGTCAGTACAGAGGCTCCACTGGTCAGTACAGAGACTTCATGGCCCAATCACCTTCTTTAAACCCCACCCCTGAACACATGAAACTGGGGAGAACCTTTTAAATCTAAACCATAATACATGCTGTAGGGTACAAGCATCTCATTAGGAAGCTAGACCTCAGTCTAGAGTTTCTACAAATAAACTAGGTTTTTTATCTGTTTTGTTCATACTTTGCCTGGACTTGTCTGACTTGGCACTGTTGTTCTCTTATATAAGTGATCAGAGAAAGTACTACTTCAACTGGCACCAAGACACCATGCCCAGCCCAAGGAAACACAGAGTGACAGGGTGCCATGGCAGACAGCCCAGAAAATCTCACATTGTTTTCCCAAATTTCAGTGTGTTGGATTGTTTATCACCCTCTCTGAGCTGCAGAAGAAAGGAGGCATACGGCAAGGTTGACTCCACCTGTAGACCAAATGGGATAAAGTAGAACTTTTAAAATAACCTCTCCTTAGCAAGAAAGATCCCAGAATAAGATTGCTTTGCATAAAGCAATCTTGCATAAAGCATAAAGCACGACTTTGCATAAAGTCATGTACCTTTCTGTTAATTAGCTAAATAGAATCTCATCTTCCTCATTCTCATTAAAGTCACCTACTTTTCTTCAGGGTGACATAGGACGTCTAAAGATTTACTGTGCAGAGACCATCTATGATTTTAATTCTGATATTACCTGTGATTTTGTTAACATTGGCATTGTTTCCATTCATTTCATTTTAACACAGGCCTAATTGTCTAAGTCACTTGACATTCTCTCTGACTTACCTCAACCATGTATATTTTAGTTATAAGGCTATCTGTCTGAGGTACTACAAGTGCCACTTATTTTTCTAAATTTGCTTTTGCAAATGATATTTGAGGAGTACCCAAACTGGCACAAGTCTCCAATTTGTTCAAATAATTTTGAAATCAAATCCTTCTTCCTAAAGGGCAAGCTTCATCCTCTTCCTTTCTCTGTTCCCCCATCACCATAACAGCACTGTGGAAAAGGCATATCCTGAACAATATCGAGTACATAAATGTTTAATATCAAATTTTGGAAATTTTCACTACTCAGAAAATTTACCAAAGGCAAGGACATTACTGCTTTTCTCTTTCTTTCTTGTCTTTTACCTCTCTTATCCTCTAAATGCAAATAAACTTTCCACTTAGTAGGTAATCATTTAATGTGGTAAAGTAATTTAAATCTAGTAAAGTGGCAAAGTAATTTAAAATCTTTCACCAGGCTAACGCCCATTAATTACCTATCATCAATATAATTGTCTGATAATTGCTTCCTTTTCTCAACTGATACATGAAGGTATTAAGCACACTAAATTTAAAATGAAGCTGTAACTTCAAATTTGTCACTATTTTGCCATGCTATTGTCCCTTCAAGTCAAATATCACAAAGCATAAGAGAACACACGTTGGCCCAGCGTTTAATTTTTGGGGTCTGGTTCCTGGCAGTGGCCTGTGAACGAACGTCATCCAGACAGTACATTTTGTACTCTTTGCTGGAGCCTGCTGAGCCTGAAGTTTAAAAGTCTGAACAACTTCACTAGATAAAACATTGTCTTAAATAGTTGGACTTATTTTTTCCAGCATGCCTTCAAACAAACAAACAAAAAACTGTAAAAGAACTGATAACATAGATCAAGGGGCACTTTGTTTTTGTTAAACAAAGTGAAAATAAAATCTCCTGGCATGATACTAACTGATTTTGCAGGAGTCTTAGACTCATTTTAATCTTCTGATTTGCCAGGTTTTTTTTTTTTTTTTGGTGACTTTTCCAATTTTTTACTATCAAATACACATGTTTGACAATAAGGCAGTAAAACTAATTGGCTTCTATTTAAAGGACACTGGAACATTACGTATCAGTTAAGAATGAAAATTAATAGCATATTTCTGATCTTAAAGTTCATACAGTTCTGAATTTATGGGTTTAGTCTCATTGAGGAAATTTTATGCTAATGCTTCTATTATTAAGAGCACAACTTTTTCTATTTATATTTTCTTAGTCAAAACTCTAATTAGTAGGAAGGTCACCTTTTTTGGAATCTTTGCTATTTGTTTTATTACAAAATCTTGTTCCTCATCATTGGTTTATCTGCTCGCTTGTTCTCTGCCCCTGGCATTTCCTTGCCTCTGTTGATTTTGGGTTTACGCATTTGACTTCCTTCGGGAAATCACCAGATGTAACATTTGCCACTGCCAAAGTCAAAGTCAGGCACCAGTTAAGGCAGTGAGGACAAACTTTAATCCACAACTACTGCAGTATAGTTAAGGACCTATCGTGACATGTATTCAGTATGTTTTACTCTTTGTTATGTTTTAATTAGCTCGTATTAATTACACATATTCATGGGATTCGATGTTTTATTTCCGCAGATGCACTCAGCATGCGTTGATCATATCTAGCACCCTTCTTCCATCCTTTCTGCTCACCCCACCCTGGGGACCTTCCCAGTCCCTGGTAAGTGCAGTTCTATTTCCAGGTTTACTTATTTTTAGTTTCTACATATGAGAGGTATGCAATACTTGATTTTCTGTGTCTGGCTTATTTCACTTGACATAATGCCCTCCAGTTCCATCTATTCTTTGCAAATGACAGAATTTTTATTATTCTTTTTGGCTGAATAACTCCCTTTTGGATATATGTCTTAGTTACTTTTATTCATCGCTGAGACAAAATACCTGATGCCCAAAGTTGGGAAAGGAAAGGTTTATTTCTTACAGTTTTTGGAGGTTTCAGTCCATACTCAGTTGGCTCCAAGGCAGGGTGGCATGGTGGGGCCGCAGTTCATGGCGGCTGCAAACAGCAAGCGGAACTGGCAAGAGAGAGAGAGAGAGAGAGAGAGAGAGACCTTCTTCCTGCCATTACATCACATCCTGGCTCCACCCCTAGGCCGGTGTAGCACTCACACCCCCAATCCAAGCACTAGACAATGAACCAGTCACAAATGCATAATGCAAAGGCATGAGGCTTGGGGGCTACTGACATAAACCATGACAATATATATAGCATATTTCCATTTTTATAGCATATTTTCTTTATTCATTTATCCCTCAAAGCATACCTAAGCTGATGCCATATCTCAGCTGTTGTGAGGAGTGCCGCAATACACCTGCGCACGCAGCTGTCTCTTGGTGTGCTGATTTTATTTCCTTCCTGTGTATATCCAGAAGAAGGGGGCTGAAGCACACTGTAGATTTCAATTTTTTGAGGGAAAAACTGTCATCCTTCATAATGCCTGTACTATTTTACATTCTCACTGGTTATGAGAGTTCTTTTATCTCCACATCCTCAACATAATTTGTTATTTCTTGTTCCTTAGATAGTACTCACTCTAACTGGAAGGAAATTATATCTCACTACAGCTTTAATTTGCAATTCCCTGGTAGATAATGATATTGAGCATTATTTATATATTTATTGGCCACTTGCATTTCTTCTTTTGAGAAGTATCTATTCAAATCAATTTCCTGTTTCTTAATTGGAGTACTTGTTTCTTACTGGCTTTTTTAGTTCTTTATATGTTTTGGATAGTAACTCTATCAAATAAGTAGTTGGCAAATATTTTCTCCATTCTGTTGTTTCCATTTATGTCTAGATACTTTTTAGTTGGAAATAATATCATTTGTCTATTTTTCTTTCATTTCCTGTTTTTAGGGTCCTACTCAGAAAAATCATTGCCTGCATCAATGTCTTGAAATGCTTCCCCTATATTTTTTCTAGTAGTTTCATAGTTTAAGGGTTTACACGTAGACTTTTGACCCATTTGAGTTCATTTTTATACAAGGTCACAGAGAGGGATCAAGTGATAATCTTCTTCATATGAGTATCTGTCTCTTCGACTTCCATGTGTCCAGTGGCAAAGGGTAATTGTAAAGAGACGATAAGGAAAAAAGAAAGTGGTAATGACAGGAGCTTGAGGAAAGTCAGGGAAATGGAAAGTTACCATTTGAGAAAAGGGTCGGTTCATGTGATGAAGACATCTGGCTTTAATCTTTGCCACTACCCTAGAAGTGGAACAAATTTCTCTATCTTTAATACAGGAAATAGTCAGGCAAGTTATAGCAAAGCACTCACCAAAGTTAGGGTCTTATCCTTCCATAAGGCTGTGGGGAGAGGGAAGGAGCATTATCTCTGTTAATATTTGTAGTTAAGAAGGTAGCGTTGGCTAGGAGAAGATTTACAGCAAACTTTTCTTTTTACTTTTTTATCTTTTTTTTTTTTTGAGACAAGGTCTCACTATGCAGTGCTGACCTTGGGCTCACTTTGTAACCCATTCTGATCTCAAACCTACAGTGACCCTCCTGCCTCAGCCTCCCAAGTGCTGGGATTACAGTCTCATGCCATCATGCCCGGCTATAGCAAATTTTCATACCATCTGCTATTCTATTTTTAATAGTTTCAATTATCTTCCATAAAACAAGGTGCAAAACTATTACATAAATACAGAAATAAGCAATTCATAAATGTTAAGATGTAGGCTTCTCTGATTTGCATCTAGAAATCCCATGCCACTTTGCCCTAACCCACCCAAGATATGAATCATCCTTTTGTCTTAGGCATCTGTGTTATATGTGTTACTTGCCTGTCAGTTACTTAATAGCCCTCTGGATTATCAGATCAACTATTGAAGAATCTCAATGCTTGTGTTCAGGTAATGCTTATGAGGTCCAAACTTTGTCAGAACATGTAAAAGCTTCCACAAGCTACCTCAAATCTGCATTTCCTCTCTGTTCTTTAGTAGCACGGAACAAGTTCAATGATGCTTCTTTCTGTCTGAATACATATTTCTCTCCCTTCTTAGCACACTGACCATTACTCTTTCCTCAGAGAATTCCCATTCCATTATGAGGTATAAGCCCAATGTACCTCCTCTATGAGTACTTTCAGTGTTATTATTTTCCAATGTCCTCATCATAACCCCTGTCAACAAATTCCACCTCTATCTCAAGATCTATCATACTTGAAATTATTCCCAATGTCCATGTGGTTGACTCACCTAACAACATTTCTTTAACTTTATGAACTTCAGCAGTATTCTGAGATTCTCCTTTATCTATCCACATTGAGGACAACAAGAAAGCTTAAATTCTACTGTTCTTCTAAGTATAACTTTTCTTCTCACTCTGAACCCAAATGTGACAACATTTCAGTTTCATCAAATATTGACCTACTATTCTTGGTCATTACATCAACACCATCCTTGGTACTGTCAGATCCTTGCCCAGTCCCAGCTGTATGGTATAGATCTAGAGAGAAAAACTTTCCTAACTTTCAAACATTTTTATTCAGACATATTAACCATATAAAATTTCAACCAGCAAGTCTATAATTTGCCTTATTTCATCTTAATCTAATGTTCTGAGCACTTTAGGAGAAAAAAAAAACCACAAAACCACATTCTTTCACTTAGTACTCTCTTAGTTTCAAATAGTAGAAAAAATAAATGAAAATGATTTAAACAGTAAAGATGTTTATCATCTCATGTAACAAGAATTCTAAAGGAATGGTGCTTCTAAGATTGATTCACCAGCCTGTTCTCTTGATTTAATCTTTGGGTTCATGTCATAAAGATTGCAAAATGACAGCTGCTATTTCATGAATGACAAGTAGATAGGACACCATGCAGACAAAGGACAGGAGTTTACAATCACCCCTAGGTATGGAAGGGAGATTGGTTCCAGGACACTCATAGATACCAAAATCTGCGCATGCTCAAGCCCCTTATGTAAAAATGGCATGCTATCTGCATGTAACCTAGGAACATTTTTCCAATATACTTTAAATAATCTCTGGGTCATTTATAGTATATAGTACAATTTAAATGATATGCAAAATTCATCATACTGAAAAAAATCAACCCAGACTTCCAAAAACATGGAACAAGGATGAACAGCAGAGAAATAGTCTCTCTGAGATTTGGTGTCCAGAAACCAGAATATAGCAATATGAGAAAGAGGAGAGAAGTGGATCCCCAGGACCCAACAAGGATCTAAAGCAAGAAGTGAAGCCCACGGGAAAGCAAAGAAAGAAGCCTCAATGCAGAAGGAGGTGGCAAGCCGGTGATTTCTCCTTGAGCTGTGACTCACTGCATGAGAGGGGCAGCTTGAAGCTGCAGACACATGGTGATTAATGGCAACCCAGAGGCCTCCATGGAGAAATGCATCAGTAAAACAGAGCAGTGATGCAGTGGACTGCAAAGGCTCTGCTGAGTTATTCAGGTTCAGACACTGTCTAGGAGAGGGTAATTGACCTGTGTCTTCTCAGAAAACCATCTGAGCTCAGAACATGGAACAGCTGTGGCTAGATCCATCTAGTGGTTCCCAGGGTCAGGGTGAGGCCAAACTGAGTTCAAATCTGCAAGAGGTCAACAAGCCAAACTCAAACTCACAGCAAGCCAAGTTCAAACCAACAAGAGGCATATGGAGTGCTGCAGGCTGAACAAACTGGGCGTCAGACTCACATCCAGAAACCAGCCTGAACTTCAGGGGAACTACACAGACTTGCTGGGTTATGCACTACTTCATCATAAATCTATAATTGGCTTGTGGGATTAATCAACACAGATTTGGTCTCTGTATGGCCACACTATCTACCAGTGACAGCAGAGACACACCTTGAAGTGGGCTTTCTTTCTCTTCTCTTATGTTTTTATTTTCTTGTTGTTTGTTTTTGTTCATGTTTTTTGTTTTCTTTTGTTTTCTTGTTTGTTCTTGTTTCTATTAGTGTGAAAATTGGTCACAAACAATACTATGGGCTAGTATCAAAGAACTTTGGCTAGAACAAATACATATCAACGTTTCCTCCCCAATAAATTAATTAAAGAGGTAGGATCATAATACAGACTCAAAGCCCAAAAGACAGCTACACCTGGAACACATCTCTGAGAAGCACGTATTTCCTAAGGGATCACAATACTAGCAGTAAAACTACTTGCCATAAGCAACTTATAAGCATCAAGAATTAAACTAAAAGAAAAAGGAAAGAAAGAAAATGAAAACACACTTACGCACCATGAAACCTCAGAATTTTAAGCAACCAAAGGCAAACCCAAGAGGCCATGAGATGGAACAACTTGCAAGTCACTCACCTGGACACTGTGAAGGGGTTACAGTAAAAGTAACAAAGCAGATGAATAAGGATCTAGAAAAAAATCAGAAATAATTTCTTAGATAACTGCAGAGATGGTGACCATAGTGAAAGACATAATTAAAGACTCTAAAGAAGATATAAGTAAATAAAATGAGCTTAGGAAAATGATGGAAATCAGGTATTCACAACATAGAAAAGAAATGGAATCTGTGAAACAAATTCAAAGAGATATCCTGGAGATTACAAATTTCTTTGAAAGTATACATAGCAAAATGAACCAATGTGAGGAGAGAATATCAGATATAGAACACTGGATTGAGGTATAGCAATCAAGAAAAGAAAAATTTGTTAACAACAGCAAGGGACCATGAGAAATCAATACAGGAGCTGTGAAATGATGAAAAGAAGAACAACATATGATTGATCAGAGTCAATGAAAAAGCAGGAGTATTGCAAACAACATAAAAAATTTCCTGTTCACAGAACTAATGGCAGAAAACTTCCTAGGTATGGGAAAAGAACTTGATATACAGGTAAAGTGAGGAATATAAAACACCAATTAGCCATAAATAAAAAAATCTACATCAAGGCATATAGTGGTCAAGATAGCAGAAATTCAAGGTTGGGGCTATAGCTCAGTGGCACAAGTGCCTACCTGATAAATGCAAGGTCCTGAATTTGATTCCTGGTACTCAGAAATTTAAAAAAATTTAAGTTTGCAGAAATTTATGAAAATAATAGATTGTTAAAAGTTGTTAGAGAAAACAAACAAATTTCCATAAAGGAGAGGAGTGAACTATGTTAAGCTCTAAAGGAAAAAGAAACCCTACTGACCCAGATTCTTGTACCCCAAAAAATTATCTTGCAAAATTAATGGCAAAATAAGATATTTCTGTGATGAAAAACACCTAGTGAAATACATGACCACCAAACCAGCACACTAAATGTTCTAAAGGATGTTCCATAAAAATATAACAAATATTAAATGGAAATGAACACTAATACAATTAGTACATCAATATCCCAGTCTCACAGACAGATCAACTAGACACAGAATCAACGAAATATCAGAATGGAATTTTTGAACAAACTTTTAAAGAAATGGACTTAGTAGATGTCTATAGAGTTGTCCATCCCATGACATCAGAATACCAATTTTTCTCATTGACACATGGGATGTTCTCCAAAACAGAACACTAACTTATAGAATATGCTTAACTAAATGCAAAGGAATTTAATTATCCCATATATTAGCAACTGCAGTGCAATGAAATTGGAAATCAATTGCAAAAAACCCACAAACCTCCATAAACAAATGGAAATTAAATCACACCATCCTGAGAAGCCAAGGGGTCATAGATGAAATTAAAGAAGAAATTATATAATTTCTACAATTAAATAATAATGCCAATACAATATGCCAGAACCCATGGGATGCACTGAAAACAATTCTTTGAGGAAAATTTACAGTGGTGAATTCTCATATTAGAAAAACACAGTTGTGTTCAAATAAATATCTTAATGTCAAACCTCAAGCTTCTAGAAAAAGAAGAGCAAATCAAGCCTAAAGCTTATCTGAGGGAGGAAATTATAAAGATCAGAGCAGAAATTAATTCAATAGAGACTAAAAAAATACGAAAACTAAATAGAGACTAAAAAAAACAAACATTGGTTCTTTGAAAGGGTTAATAAAATTGACAAACCCCTAACCAACCTTATCAAAAACAGAAAAGACTCAAATTCATGAGTTAGAAATGAAAAAGAAGAAATTGGAAATCAGTTGCAGAAATCTAGAAGATCATCAATCCCTGCTTCAAGAACCTGTATTCTAATAAAATAGAAAGCACAGAAGAAATTGATAGATTCCTAGATGCATGTGAATCACTAAAACTGAATCAAGAAGACATAAAAATTCAAAATAAACCAGTATCAGTCAATGAAATTGAAAATGTAATTAAAAAATCTATCAACAAAGAAAAACCTGGGCCCTAACTGCTGAATTATACAAGAAATTTAGAAAAGACCTAATGCTGCTACTCCTCAAATTCCTTAATTAACTTGAAAGGGAAGCAATACCCCAAACTTCATTCCTGGAAATAACTATTACCCTGATACCAAAACCATAATAATAGCCAAACGAAAAAGAAAACCTACAAGCCAATCTCCCTAATGAACATAGATGCAAAAATCCTCATAAAATACTGGAAAACAGAGTGGAGCAAATAATGAAGAAGATTGCACACCATGACCAAGAAGAATTCAAGCCCACAGATGCAGGGATGGTTCAATGTACCAAAATAAATAAACAATACATCATATTAAAAGAGCCAAGGACAAAAACAATGTGATCATTCTCCAAAGATGCAGAAGAAGCATTTGACAAAGGACAATACCCATTTATGATAAAAAAAAAACCCTATGGAAAATCAGAATAGATATCTTCATCTCAATCTGATAAAATGTACCTATGACAACCGTCAGCCAACACCATATTAAATGGACAGAAGCTGAAAACTTTCACTCTAAAATCAGTATCCAATATCATCACCTTTATTCAATACAGTTATGGAAACATTAGCCAAAGTAATTAGACTGGAGAAACAAATAAAGGAGTAAGAATAAGAAAGGAAGAAGCTAAACTATCATTATTTGCAAATGACATGATACTCTATATAAGAGACCCCAAAAACACCACCAAAAGCCTTCTAGATTTAATAACCAAATTCAGTAGGATAACTGGATATAAGTCAACACTCAAAAATCAATAGGATTCTTGTATACAAACAATTAACACTCTGAGAAAGAAATTAGGCAAACAACACCCTTGACAAGAGTGTCCAGAGAAATGAAACACCTAGGAGTCAATCTAATGAGGGAAGTACAAGATTTTTACGTTGAAAAATACAGTAGTCTGAAAAAGACATTGAAGAGCATATCAGAAAATAGAAAGCTATCTCCTGTTCTTGGGTAGGATGAACCAAATAGTTAAAATGACCACACTTCCAAGATTTTTATACAGACATAATGCAATCCCAATCAAAATTCCAGTAACGTATCACACAGAATTAGAGACAACAATCCTAAAATTCATTTGGAACCAGAACAGACCAAGAAAAGCAAAAACAATTCTAGGCAACACTAGCATGGCAGGGGACATCACAATTCTTGACTTAAAATTATACTACCAAACTACTGTGATTAAAAATAAAATAGCATGGCACTATGAAAACAAATCAGACCCAAGATCAATGGAGCAGATTAGAAGATACAAAAACAATACCAAACACACTCAGCCACCTGGTCTTTGACAAAGGAGCCAAACACATTCACTAGAAGTAAGCCTCTTCAATAAATGGTGCTGGAAAAACTGGCTTTCCACATGCCAAGGATTAAAACTAGATCCCAATCTTTCACCGTGAACTAAACAAAAATTGAAATGTATCAAAGATCTATCTACAAAACACTATGTCTGCTTTAAGATAGACTAGGTAAAACTCTTAAAGACATTGATTTAGGCAAAGACTTTCTGAATAAAACTCTGGTTACACAGGAAATATCACAAGGAATCAACAACTGGGATCTCATCTTATTAAAAAGCTTTTGCACAGCAAAACAAAAATCATCAGCAGAGTGAAGAGACAACTCACAGTCTGGGGAAAAATTTTTGCCAACTTTTCCTCAAAGGATTAATATTGAGAACATATTTTTAAAAACTCAAAAAAAAATCAGACTCCACAAATTTAAGCATCCAATCCAAAAATGTGCATCTGGAACAAATAGACACTTCTCAGATAAAGAAATAGAAATGGTAAATAAATAAATGACAAAATGTTCAGCATCACTGGTCACTGGAGATATGCAAATTAAAACAATGCTGCAATTGCATCTCACTCCAGAAAGAATGGCTACTCTCAAGAAATGAACCAACAACAAATGCTGGCAGGGCTCTAGGGAAAAAGGAATCCTTTTCCATTGTTGGTGGGAGTGCAGCCTAGTGCCACAACTGTGGAAACCAGTGTAGAGATTCCTCAAAAAATTAGGACTAGAGGTTCCATTTACCAAGGTATTTCCCTTTTTGGTAATCTCCCAAAAGAATTAAAAGCATCATACCACAGCAATGTGTGCATCCATGTTCATAGCAGCACAGTTTGTAATAGCCAAATCTTGGAAACAGCTCAAATGCCCATCAACAAATGAATAAATAAAGATGTGTTTTCTTATAATGATGAAGTACTACTCTGCCATAAAGAAAAATAAGCTAGAGACATTTCTAGCTAAATGGATGCATCTTGAGATCATACTCTTAAGTGAAATAAATCAGACAAACAGATTTCAACACTAAAAGTTTTCTCTAGTGTGATAAATGGAAGGTGTAAATAAATAGCAAAATGTGTAATAGATGTGATGGATTAACCAATGGTCAATTTGTAGCACCTAGCTGAACTGAGTCATCATGATTCTAGATGTAGAAGTCGCACTAGAGGATTGTTGCCAACAGTATAAAAGGAGGACTGAAGGGGAAGATAGAGCGCTGTTGATTCTCCTGGAGGAGCTTGTCTCTCTGGATTTTCTTATATAAACTCAGCTGTTCCCATTGTTAGAGGAGCTCGGGTCCTCATTGTCTGTGAGAGTGGCTGCGGTTCTCTTCAGGGGAGCTCTGGTGGTTACCTTGAGCAATTCTTCTTGGGTCTGGTGCAGATACCTCATCCTGATGGATCCTTCAGTTTGCTGACAGAGTTTCCAGCTTCTACTGCTGCCCTTTGGGCCTCCCCTGTGCAGATCACTGACACAGACTTGCATGAAACATTTTCATGGGCTCTGGGTCTTCACCTGGACTCATGCAGGAGATTGCTGTGAGAACAAGGCCCTCAAAAGATTCTTTAGGTCTCTAATGCATGGACAGACCTGTTGCACTCTTAGGCATTTGACTTTTTGGGCAAATATTATAAAATATTCCTATAAATCATGTGGCTTGTATTAAATCTATTCCCTTGAAACCCCTGACTACAACAATAGATATTGGGAAATGGGAAGAAAATGTTCAAATGAGCAGGGGAACGAAGGGTGGGGATAAAGGAAGAAAGAGACAAGAAAACGAAAGAGAACAGATGGGAAAAATGGTAACAAAGCTTTTGAGAATAAGGAGTAGAAGAGGCATAGAAGGGAGGGAAGCAGAATGGCAAAAAGAAACAAGATATATCATGTTCAGGTACAAATTCCCTATGATGAATGTTATCATTAATGTATATCTAAAATGTACTAATAAAACAGGTCTCAAAAAGTTGTCACACTATATTGTTTAGGTCATAATGTATAGGAAAAAGGTCATACATGTTTATTCAGATGCACCCATTATAGGTCTAATGCCCAGGTCAGACATATGATGCATGGTAAAAAATGCACTCCTCAGATTTTTCTCAATGTATTTCCCCTGCGTGTCATTGGCCAGGTTTGGGTCATAGGCTTTTGCTACAAAATCAGTTGAGAAAGGAAGAATATGACACTAGAGTAGGAGCTGTGTTTTGTCACCACTTGTGGTTTCTTTATTGTCAACAATCGGAATCTGTTAAATATTAATACTGATGCCTCCAAATGCTTACTCTTCATAGCAACTGACCCTTTAGAGCTGCCTGACAGTAACTTTGCTATGTCCACTCTTGCTCAAACTTTCTCCTACACAAACAGCACCTGGAGTTCGAAGGTTTAGGTTCTGCCTGAGATCTTTATTCCTTCAAAGGTTCTACGGGGAGATGGCAAAACTGCTAGACTGACAACCACACTTTAAATCACAAGGTTCTTTCCACTTCTATTTCACCTGCAGTCAGGTGTCACTTAGCAATGGCAATACTTTTTTTCAAAAGCACTCCATCACACAATGGCATTATTGTATGAACATCTATAAAAGGTACTGACATAAATTTAGATGGTAAAAGTCAGTCATGGACATGGCTTCAATGCAATCAGAAAGCAATAAACATGAGATATATAGCAAAACACCCTACACTACTTGAAAGCAACAATTTTATATGAGTAGGGCCACAATGTAACGAACAAAAGTATAGTACAACAAATACATCGGCCATTAACATGAGCCTGTGCCTACAGTCCAAGCTACTCAGAAGGCTAAGACAGGAGGAGTTCTGGGGAAACATGGTGAGACTTACAGTCTTAAAAACACAACAATAAAAATAAAAACAACCAATAGAAGCTATTATCAGTGGTAGTACTGGACAAAAATATATGTGTTATGCTTTTATACAGCTGTCAGCAAAGTGCTTTTTTATACCAGGATCTCCACAAATGCATAAGTAATGCATTTCAGTAAGACTTTAAGACAGCTAAGAATTTTTCAGCTCCATTTATGAGACTACATCACTGACCAAAACATCGCTTTGTGGTATATGACTGCATTCATCATTACTCTTCATTACATCAACCCCAAAACTCTCGAGAAATGGCATCAATTCCTATTTCACAGCAAAGAAACCTCATTAAAGTAGGGAGCAGTCAGCTTGTAAGGTAATGGAATATGAGCATCAAGATAATGGGCTTTGACATTAAAGAGGTGAAGTTTCAAACTGCAGATATGCTGCTTATTCCCCTGTGATATTTTGCAATATCTTTAACCTTTCTGAGCCCTAGTTTCTTAACACATGAAAAGGAAATAATAATGCCAAACTTTTGGTATTTTTGAAGATTAAATGAGATCATGCGGATAGGTCTTACTTGATTAAACAACAAAAACCAACTTGCTCAACGAAATTGGAAAGACTAAGTAATATATTACTTGAGACTTGCTTTTATTGTGAGGGGAAAAAACTCAAACAGCAATATATTAGACAAGTTAATAACTTGTTGCTATCACTTGTCCAAGAGCCTGGGGCTATCCTGTACAGATTGGCGTGGATTCACAGTGCCAAAACCTCAGGTTAAGGTTCTCTGCTTACTGAGATGCACTTCAGGAAGAGTTGGAGATAGATTCAGCAATCTATTGTCCTACGGTGAGATCAAGGCAGATGCAAACTATACTGCTGGCTCCCTCCACAAAGCTCGACCCTTTCTGAAAGGCCCGCTGTTTCATGTCTCAAGAGCTAGAATTAAAGCCGGCTGTGGTGGCACATGCCTTTAATCCCAGCACTCAGGAGGCAGAGACAGGAAGATTGCCATGAGTTTGAGGTCAGGGTGGACTACATAACAGATTCAAAGTCAGCCTGGACTACAAATTAAGACCTTGTCTCAAAAAAAAAATCCTAGAATTGATTCCGAATCTGTACCCAGTTTAAAACAAAGATTCAGTGATTGCAGGTGTATTAGAGGTTATAAAGAAAGCTTATAGAAAGTACTTGTGAAGTGAGTAACCAATTCTTTCATCCCGCCCCAGATTTAACCAGCTGCTTTTTCATGAAAGACATGCCAGGTCTGGATATCGCATGTGAGATTTTGACTTCATGTCATGGTGTTTCCTGTCATCCTCTTGTGGTCACATTGGATTCATTTCAATTATATTAATCAGGTATAATGCTAGACAATCATACTAATCAATTAACTAGATAGATAAGAGAGATATATGTTAGTCCAAGGTTCAGTTCAGAGTTTTCTAAATTACTGTTATCGTCTCCTTTGATAAACACACTCCACTTTTGTAGCTTAATTTGACTCTATCAACTGGGCTTTTATTCCTTCCCACTGAAACATGGGAACTAATCTCAGTTGTACTCTCTCTGACAGTAACAATAGCCAACGAAAAACAGCTAATGAAATCATTTGCAAAACTGCAAGTATTCCACAGACCTAGATTATATACATATATTTATATAGTCATATTAATAAAAGAGTGGTGTCTATGAGGTAATTGGATCAACCCACAACTGAAAATACATAGTGCCCTCAAATGAATAATTTGAGAATTGTTAATGTATCTCTGCATTCCCTAAAACTGTACGAACTCTAGATTATAAAATATAGTTAAGCAAATCAGACATTAACAAAAGTGATTAAATATGTTTATATTTCTGTATTTTAAATGTAGTCTGTCACTATTTGCATATTTAACATTCCGTGTTTCAGCTATAAACAACCCAGCAGGTCTGTGATATGGAGCCCGTTGTCATTTTGCTAAGGTGTCACTTGAATTTTCTCTGAGGACTGGTGTGTCCATGTGAGTCACTGACTAAACCTTCTGTTTACATAGCACCCATCACAATGTGACTCTTCCATGTTTGACTACTTGTCATCAGCACAAGTTATAGTGAAAATTTTACATTCCCATTATTTTAAAGGGCATCTGCACTTCTAAAGAAGTTCTTTTAAATACCTCTAAACATCACTACATAATTATTATAACAGAAGGATATAATACATAACACCAAAGAGACAACATAGCAAGGTAATAAGAGACATGTTCAAGAGTATCAGAAGTCATAGACAAGAGGGAATATTTACAAAAGACATGTCTAATATAGGACTATTATGTAAAGTACTCTTTAAACTCAGCATTAAGAAAACCAAAAATGGGCAAAAAGTGTAAACAGGTTTACAAATGGAAAATAAGCATATGAAAAATATGTTACATCATTCAGGAATTACAAATTAAAACAATTGAAATTCTACCACACATGTATTAGAATCCCAAAATCGAGGACATAGCACGGAATGTCAGTAAGGACCTGGATCTATAGGAGCTCTCACTTGTTCTTGGGGAGAGCGAATAGTAAAGTCCCTGGAGGATGGTTCAAAACCTTCTTAGAAAGCCAAGCATTCTCTCCCTGTAGGATCCAGCAACCATGCTCCTTGGTATTTATACATGCACTGAAAACATGTCCATGTAAATTTTGTACAAAGATATTTATAGCAACCTTTTTCAGTGGAGGTGTTCTCCTTGCTGGAAGCACCAAGATTCTCAAAGCTAATCCCCAAATTATAATAGCCTACATTATCATGTTTTAAAATTAGGAAGGAGATTTTGTTATAAGTACCTTTAATCATCTCTGGCTTATTTTTTAATCCTGAATGCTATTTTCTTAGCAGTTTATCATGTAAGCTCTAAAAGAGCTGAATGGATGTTATTTTTTGTTCTTTTGCTTTCTTTAAATTTTTGTTTTTTATTAATGCATGTTTGCAGTACATAATAATTGCATTCCTCATGGAAATTTGGTACCTGTACATAATACAATTTGATTCCTTTATCACCTTCCCCTCTCTTTGCTCAATCCTGCCTATTTCTCTTGGCTCACTTCCTTTTTGCAAAAGACCTAGCTCCTTATTTCTTGTTATCTATCTTATATTCCACATATAAGTTTAAACAACCTATTGTGATATAAAACAACCTATTGTGATATAAGATATTTCCCAATATGAAATTCTGACAGCGAATAAACTAGTCTATAAAAATTTGGTATCCATTTTCATGCAACAACCAAGCTTGACTCTTTATTTTCTTCACCTCTGTTATCCAAAATTAAGGAAATTTTACTGAATAAAACACATAGCATTAAACTCAATTTGTATTACTACAGTCTTTCATTAAGGAGAATTTTTCTTCTCCTATGTAGAAAACAAATATGATAAAAATATCTTCTCAGTTACATTTGAGATGTTTTAAACATTAAATAATTTCTATTTTTTTTATAATTTGGACCAAAGTAAGTCAGATCATACACTTGCTGTTTAAAAAGCAGAAGGAAATGCAATAAATATTTACATGTGTAACAGGCACAGTAATGGCTCCAAATATACCCAGATCCTAATCATGGAGGCCTATGAGTGCTACCTGATACTGCAAAAGGAATGTTGCAATGGAAATAAATTAAGGAGTTTGCGGTCAAGACATTATCTTGGAATATCTGGAGATACCCTGCATGAAATTACAAGAGTTCCTACACATGGGACACAGAGGGATATTTGACTACTAAAACAAAGGCAATGTGGTAATGGAAGAGAGATATGAGGTAAGGACCCTGAGCCAAGGAAACAAGCAGTCTCCAGAAGCCAGAGTGCACGTGGAAGTGGATTCACCCCAGAGCCTCCAGGAGAGGAGGTGCTGCCAACCTCTTTGGCCCACTGAAACTGATTTCATACTTCTGGCCTCCAGAAATGTAAGAGGATAAATCTGTGTTGTTTTAAGCCACCCAGTTTGTGGTAATTTATTCCAGCAGCCATAGGAAAA